>JAKLLX010000139.1:0-41205 GCA_022813745.1 Naganishia kalamii | reverse complement strand
ATCTTATTGCAACTCGAACCCAACCTTCGGTATAGTGAGTCATTCTAACCGTCTGATATCTCCCTAAACCTTTACAAATCTGCTACGCCAAGATGTTCCTCCAAGAATATCTGTCAAAGACTTGACTACTGAATCAGCAGTAGTTAGCCAGAGAGACTCCCTGCAGACTATGTCAAGGCGGGGGTGACTAGGCGGCTATATCAGGCAGCCGAAACTGCACCCTTCGTAGCGAACAGTGTTTCCCTTCAAGCGGGTCTCCACCCAAGATAGATGTCAACAGCTCCCATCTTGTGACTGGCTGTAGCCTAACAACCTCCGTCTATTCCAGCTCTTGGACGAGTTCGGATAGTCGAGTATCACGGTGACATTACCCACAGCAGATTGACTTGTCTGTTACACATCCTATACTGTCTATCGCTACAAGTTACACCGCTTACCAGGCCCCAACGGCTGATGAGCGTAAACGCGATCAGTTTTTGGAGCGCGAAGCGCGACAAAAAGGGCCCAATGCTACGCAATGGGGTCCTCCCACCCCTGTGCAACGGCGGCCGGTTTACCAGCTCAATGCAACGCCCACTTTCCTATTCGTCTATCTCGTCTTAGTCGCGTCCAGTATCGTATTCTATTCGAGAGTGCGGAAATACCAAAAACAGTCCTCGTTCGCGCCTCGCCTCGCCTTACCTAGTCTCGACCCAATTGTACACCTATTAGGACCGCCGTGTATCAAAACCCCAAACACAGACGGACTGACTGACGGACAGACATGCACAGACAAACACAGACGGACAGACGGACAATAATTTGTGTTGTGTTTTGTGTCAAAAGCAAGTTCCCCTAGGAGGCCTTGGAGAACTCACTTTTGCCACCGTGTCCCAACGTCTTTATGAACAAGCCAGGTTGTACCCTTTCCGTAGCTATGCTCTTATAAATCCACGCTTGATCTCCCCTTCTTCCCTTCTCCCCCTCCCCCTCTCCCACCTATCCCCATCAAGCGCCCTTGTCTAGCTAACTGTTCCTTGTCCCTATACTAGGTAGCAACCTCGTCATCCTGATACGTATCGACTGAACCCTCCTAACGGACTGATACTGTAGCAATATCTATAGTCGCCCATCTATAGGAGATCCACAACGTTATTCGTCTCTTACAATAACGGCCAGTCGTGTAGGCCGAAAGAGCTTGGTAAACCGATGGTCTGACATCAGCTGATGCCGACAAGTCAGGCGACGCTTGCTAAAATTCAAGTCATTCAATGACATCAATCCCCTCGCTTTCGGCTTAACGCTCCGAGTGAAACTGAAGCCACCGGAGAATGGTAACATGCATCGGCCGCGAAGTCCCGACACTGAACAGTCTCGAAGCCAGGAAATCACTTCAAAGCCCTTCGAAGCAGTTCGAACAGGTTAACTTCATCTGCTTCCGGTAGTTCCCTTGTCGTAGACCCTGCATCCCTAAATTAGACCGCCGTTCAATTTGCTTCGAAAACGTCAGATCGTGCTTCTTGTGACTTCGACTCACATATACTGGTGCTGAAAACCTCATGTCATCTCCTTGAAGATATCATTGATCCACAAAGGTCCGGCGGAAGCCCGGCCCTATGCCTGGGCATCATTGAGATGCCTTCACCAATGTGACCACCTCCGAACAAAGGAAACACCCTTGCGAGTCAGCTCACATCTAGGAGTATTTGAGGACTTACTCCGAGCCATACTTCTGGGTGACCCGCCAAGGCTCTCGACGACGCGTTTCCTCCTACCTGTTTCCTTCCTTCGACATCGGACTGAAGTGTCTTGCACACCTTTGAGCCTCGAACCTCCTACACAGCATTAGAGACACATCAACCAAGATACCAAGACGCGGTTAGACTCGCTTAGATGACGAGGGCACACACCCTTCCGCGGCAAGGGTCAGAGGAAGGCGGAACCGAAGAAGAGAGGAAGAAACTGCAAGGTGAAGAACAAGGGGGAGAACTGCGGATCGTGGAAGCGAAGACAGCCTTTCCGCACTATGAGATGAACGCAGGCCGCCACAACGAATGGAAATCTACGCATCCTCCCAAAGAACTTCGAATCATCACGATCGAGGGAGAAACAATCTACATCACTGGAGAGGGCATTCCGAGTCCGGAGGACTCCGAAAAGTACCGTTACAGGACTGAGACTTTGAGTGATGGCACCACTGGCTTTAAGCTTCACAGTATCAGCAATGGTGCACCTTCGACTTTCGTGTCTAATGCGGAGCTCGCCAAGGCACTTGCTGGCTTGGAGGTCTAGTACATCGTCGAGGCTCGTGCGCCGTCGTATGTAGCTCAAATCTTCGCTTGCGGCCATGTATACTAGTCCAGTACCTTGTTTCCCACTAGTACAAGTCTCTCTTCGGTTGCAAGCGACACCCGAACATTTGGATCATGAGACAGGTTGGTAAGCTGCTCCAATTGCGAGGAACCTGGCCCTTCTGACGCAAAGATAGACTGGGTATCTTTCCACTCTGCGTAGGCCTCTGGGTGTCGCTCGCGGAATTGGGCTTCGACGCTATTGGTGAGGTCTCGCGCCTTTGCTACTGCCGCTTCACTCGCCTCTTTTTGTCGCCACTCCTCTTCTGTGTAATGCTCTCTTCGAACTTTGGTAAAATATTTCGAGATGCGATCCATGAGTGAAGTAGAGTATTCGTTCGTTCTTCGACCTTACTTGCTCTCTTGCCGTGAGCAGATGTGGGTGGAACCTGTAGCGGGGTCTGAAGGAATGCGCCGGACGAGGATGTGTACCCTACTGTGCCTGAGGTGTCGAACTTTGCAAGGATCTTTTTTTATATATGCGGTTTACAGCAGCTTTTCCTTTGGCAATAGGTCCCCGATGCTCCTTTGAACCGAAGGCAGATGAATCTGCCCCGCAAAATACTGGTTCGCGCGTTTAGCGGCACGTCGAAGTCAATTCGTGAAATCCCCGCTCTCCCGTGAAGACTGGACATTACGAAGCGCATTGGTTAATCTCATCATAGCGATCAAGGTATGCATAGTGAACAGGAATATGGCCATGTAGAAAGGGCAGTCACCTCGTTTACATTCCAGGTGTCTGGTTCTCACGGGCCACGAAACCGATTGAAGCTTCGACGTATATCCGGGCGAGGGGAGGCGGAGCGCAATCGGGGCACAATGGAGAAGGACGGAAGGGGAGAGAGGGGAATGAACATGGTAAAACAGCCCACCCATCATATCATTGAAGTTCAACGGCCTCCCCTGCGTCGGGTCACTTGAATCTCATGCGGAGATGTGAATGGATATTGCACGAGGGTCGGTACGGTCTGCTATGTTCCCTTTATAGGGGGAAGGCGTCCATTAGTAACTGTCCGTGCCAGACTCGTCAGATACCGGAGAGTGGTGTTCTACCGCCGACGCCTTTCTTATAGACTAGCATCTCGACTTGTCACCTTGTTGTTAAGAGCTTTCTCTCTTGAGCTCTCCTTACTCTAGGCGCACTTTCACCAAGACCTATCTTTCAGGCTGTCACACCTGCTGAGAGAATGAGTCACTTCGTCACAAGCCAGTCGGAACTCTTTCAGCCTACCAAAGTGACTCACTTCCTACCGTTCGAGGGGGAAGATTTGACTTCCGAGATCTTGGCGAAGATGTTTTTTATCAGCTGGGAGATTGTAGAACTACGACCCAAGAAGTTATGATCACGACCTTGAACAAGCGCATGCGCCTTTTCGGCTCCGGCTCCGATCGCACGGACTATTCACATGAAAGATTGCGCGAAACAAAAGACGCGTGCTTGCTCACTCATCATAATTCTTCCCCTTATCTTTGTCCCTTCCGCTGCCGACTCTTCTATCACTGTTCGCGCCCGCACTCACTATTCTTCTCCAAGAAACTCACCTCCCCGCCGCCTGGCCGTTCACAAGTTCTCCCAATGTCCGGCTTCGTAGCCACCGAAGGAGAGATTCTGAGTCTGCCCTTCCCCTTTGACGATGAGCAAGGGGAGGATGGAGGTGTCTGAGAGTTTCCTCCCGCCGTAGGAGGTGACGATATTGTACTGATCATTTCGGATATCAACAAGTTCACAGCCAAGCACGGGTATGCAGTATCCAAGAAGCGGGCCGATGTTCCCTTCTACGCGCTGGATAAACCAGGGGTAGAGAGGAAGTACTACGCCCAGACGACTCTGCAGTGCGTCTACGGAAGCAAGTATAACGACAGCAACAAGAAGCAGAAGACATCCGAGAATGCAGTGTCTCGGAACTCGTCAACGATCAAGACCGAATGTCCATTCGATCTCCGCGTCAAGCGTGATCGCCAAACCCTGACGTGGAAGTCGTACGAGGTTGTGTGCGATCAGCACGACCACGCCAAGGCAGCACCGGGAGCTCTCGCAGCGCATCGCCACATGACACCCCTGGACCGTGCGCGGGCAATCGATTTCCTCAGCAATCATCACAGTGCAACCACGGTCGTCGAGATACTGCGAGCCGAGAAGGATGCTCTGGGCGAAGACTTCCTTGTTACGCGTCAAGACCTGGTCAAAGTGGGTGTGGAGGCAAATGCAGGATGGCAAATGGGAGAGAACGCGATATAAGCCCTCCTCGACCACTTGCGATTCACGCATACGCCTTTCGATTATTGGATGGATGAAGAGAGGCATCTAGAAGGTCTGCTGATCGTCTGTCCTATGGGTCTCGCCCTCGCAAGGGCGTATGGACATGTTGTATTCATCGACTGTACGTACAAGACGAACAAGTATCGTATGCCACTTCTGCACATCGTATCGTCCGCCGCCACCAACCAATCATACACCATCGCCGACGGCTGGATTCGAACGGAAACGACAGCTCATTACACGCGCGCGTTGAAAGCGTTCAAGAATCTCATGGGAACGAAGGGAATTCCGACAGCCGTCGTCGTAACCGATCACGAGATAGCGCTGATCAACGCGTTGATGGAGGCGTTTCCGCTTTGGGTTCGCCTGTTGTGTCGTTGGCACATCACCGGAAGTATTGTCGCCAAAGGTCGTAACAAGGCTCCCCGAAGAGTTGTGGAAACCCTTCATCGATCGCTGGAAGGATCTCACGCGATCGCCAACCGAAGAGGTGCGGCAAGACAAGATTCGCTCGATGGAGAACGATTTCGGCGAGGACTCCGATAACCCGCTCTTCTACGCATGGAATTATTGCATGGACAAGCTTCAGAATCGCCAGTTCTTCGTGGCTTGTTCCATGGACCGGTACCTGACCTTTGGCGAAGTCAACACATCGTGGGTAGAAGGCAGTCACGCAGCGATGAAGAAACGCCGCAAGTCAGCGACAGGGCATCTGCTACATGCAATCGCAGCGATATCACGTTACGCTACAGAAAAGGAGCGTGAGATTCTTTGAAAGAATCAACTACGAGAAGACACATAGGACTGTGCGACATGGCAAGCTGTTTAATGATGTGAGTAACACTTGGATGGTAGAACCGTAGATCGGCAGCCCAAGAACGAAGAAGCATAAAGCTGATTGTCACTTCTCTGCTCTCTATGTCCTCTCGGTAGTTGCACACCAGACTTTCGCGAACCGCCGTTAGTCGAACGATAATCCAGCTGGCATTTCTAAAGGCATATCGCGCCAACAACCAGCCCCTCAAGTCGTGTACTGGATCATTCAGTCGATCGGAAGGTGTGCTGTGTATGTACATCATCGAGCCGTATTACGACGCGGATATACCTTTTCCGATAACCTTATACAAGCCTCATTGGTATCTGTACTCCAGAGCCGCTCTAGTTGCGGAAGCTCGCACGATCGCCGCCTATTCGCCAGAATGGCTTCGCCAGGCCCTACTCGCAGAAGAGCAAGCGCTGCCGGATAACCGGTCGAGCATCATCATGGCACCCTATTGCCCTACCGCCACGCTAACACAATCGACTGGTGTACAGCTGATGCCGCACTCGCAACTGTCGGATCCCTCTAGCTATCCCTCCCCCTCGACTGCTACAGCTCGGCTTCCGCCCGCAATCAGATCTCCCCTCCGCACAATCTACGATCCTCTCCCACCTCCCCGCGCTGTGGGGTCTTCATCCACAAACGCGAATGCCGAGGAGCCGGAAGTCGACGATGACGAGATCAGGTGTCCGCCAAATGGTGAAGACGATCTGGCACTGTACAGCGAGAACTCCGACCCGACGCCCCTCGCCCAAGTGGAGAAAGTGGTGCGCGACATCCAACGTGGAGAACAGTACCTCAACAGCCTTACGGACTTTTTCGACGACGATGCTGAGGAGGGAGGAGGATTGGAAGCGGCGTTGCGCAGGGCTACTCGCCGCGAAGGGAACAAGGTGTTGGATCCACTGCTCGGGCGGAACGGACGGCGTGGTGTGAGGCGAAAGAATGTGAGTGACAACGCGAGTGGAAGGGATCTGGTGGGCTTCGAGATTGCGAATCGAGACGCGGGACATGCGTCGTCGAGTTCGGGGCCGAGAGCTCGATCTTCTGTGACATCGTCCACCAGCAACGCCGGCCCAGCACCCGCTGCATCCACGTCCACCCTCGCCAAGAAGGCCCCAACCACGGTCAGGCGATGCTTCATCTGCGAAAAGCCGGACCACAACAAGCGGACGTGCAAGGACCTGAGAGCGAAGCTGAGTGACCCGGGGACTCGTTTGAACCGTACGTACATCTTGTGCATCTCATTTGCTCGAATCAGCTGACGCCCTGCGTTTCCGCCCAATTCCTCGTTCAGCGTCAAGCTCAGAAGCCCGCGCGTACAGTGCCCGAGCCAGTGAACTCGCTGCGGGGGTGTTGGCGGGCACCACCGAGAACAATACACGACCAATGAACGGTGTCACTGTTAACGATCAACCAAATCCGTTAGTATCTTTGCGGTGAACGTATCCCACCGGGATGTTCTGATCATAGGGATATCACTCTAATAAGTCCGTTCAACTTGCTCTCGAAGAGTGCGAGAAGAGCAGCACGCCTCGGCTCGAGATTGAGTCTAGTAAGAAAGCTGCCTAGATCGGTCTGTACTCTACCCGACGAACTGTAGGGCTGCACTGATTGCAAGTTTCCGGTCAGGCCGCTATCTTTGAGAGGAGCAATTCCCGGTGCGTTCCACGTCGTGTGGCAATCTCTGAGACTGCGCCCAATGAACTCTTCGTCACAATAGTATTGCGAGAAACACCTGCCACTGCACATGCCCGAGCGCATGCAAGAGTTGTTCGACATCCTCTTGCGAATGCGCAATCCCGTCTGATCGAGCACCATTGAATTCTGCACCAATCACCACTTCAAATCTCACATTTATCCGGTCGGCGTTCACGCCGGTTATCCTACTGCTATCAATGTGGCTGAACTGTCGGCTCGGGTAACCAGGATGGACAACGTGATAGAGGAGTTTCTGCAGAAACCCACACAATCAGCGTTCTGGTTGAAACTGAATAGGGAGATGGAGCGTATCGGTGGAAGACGGAAGTGGTTGATGATCCCTCTGGCGGATCGGACAGATGAAGCACGAGAGCGGAATGTTCCGGGATAGTAGGTCGAGAGGCGGAGGAGCCGCATGCTTAGAGGGGCTGACCGTTAGCCTTTACTTCACAGCTATGGCTTGTTAGGTCGACATGTGACTGAAACCACTCTCAAGGCATACCCAGCCAACAGTCGACATTCCACAGTGTACAGTACACTTGGAGACGTACTCGACATTGGTCACCTGACAGCAGATGACTGGATAACGCATGTGTTGGTGCCTGAGATTGGCACGGAGTTGGTCGACCAGGACATCGAAGAGGAAATACAGGATGCTGCAGAACGCCGGCTGCGCTGCCTGATGATATACAAGGAAAGCCGGCAACACGGGATCGGAACATTTCGTAAGTCGATTCCTCGCGCAAGCCTGATCTCCAGCACCACTGATCCTCATTCTCTCGCATGTAGCGAACGTCCGTCCTGGCCTGTTTCCCGCCGTCTCAGTATGACATCACGGATGACTGATGTACGATATATGCCCATGACAATGGGTGATGCGATGTAACATGATGGCGGAGGTACAATGTTGGAGACGAAGCCTGCAGCCGGTCATGTATCTGTTATGCCGTGGAATGTATTAGTCAGCTTGCACCCTTTGGAAATGCTCAAGCTTTGTGCTTACTTCACTGACATGGAATGCGGTGATCACCGGAGCGCGATCTCCACGAGCCCTTGGGAATCGAGCGTTACAAACGCACACACGAGATGCATGGGTCATGGGGTTGATCAAACGTCTCAGAGAGCCAACGGATCAGCCCAGAATGGTCGTTCCTCCCCTGTATTCACACTCACAAGTCCCTCCCTTCGTGTCCACCCTGATACTCAGACATAAGGTGCGAAGTGCAAATCCCACCCCCAAACACTGCTTGACCCATGCAGCCTGCAATTCGCACCTGATCCCAGCACCACAGACACCGCACGGACACACCTCTTCAGCGAGCCATCCACGTCTTCGCCATGCCACCCGTTTTCGTGCACTCCACGCAGGCAGACTCCACACAAGCGTCAGATGTCCGCCCTCTATGTTGCCTGCTTTGTATGGGCCTGCGCCGCGACAATGAACGGTGATATGTGACTTGTTAAGCTGGATAGGGAGTTCAATCAATCCATAATCTTGCCAAGGTCGAGCGAATCACTCACAGAGAGTTAGGGTGGGAGGCTGCAAGCGTAAGATTGCTGGCGGTTCGAAGCGAGGGAGTTAGAGGAGAAGGGATGGTGGGTTTGAAGACTGGCGGCACGAGGATGGGAGAGCATATGCGAGCAAGTCAGAGCCTTCGAAGTCTTGCGAACGCCGCAGTAGCTGACAAAGTTGGTTCGTGCTTGTCTCAGAACTATTAGGCTTCCCAGAATGCTTGGGGGTCTTGCAGCAGAACTGGGGTCACAACAAAAGAGCGCACTCCCAAGTCGTGATTATAACGTTTCAGGTCGTGGTTCTATAATCTCCCCCTTTAGCTCCCGTTTTCATAGCACTCCCGAAGACATCTTCTTCGATCGTGGAACTATCCTCACATTCCATTTTTAGGGAACCTTCGCCTTGGGACTCGGTATCGAGCTCAACCGCAGTACCGCCTATCAATCATGACGGTCAAATCTGAAGGAGCGAAACAGGTCCTGGAGCAATACTTACGCATGTTCATGAGGTACCATAAGACGACTAGTCCGACCTGCTTGCTTCAGCGGAGTTCACCTACGACATCACAGAGGATGCTTCTACGGAATTCACACTAGTCTTCGCGAGCTACAGCTATTATTAATTCGGTCCGTCCGCACTTCTGTCGCCGTTAGTGTATTCCTCTTTGCAGACTCACCTCAGAGAGGTTACCAAACTTCGCACCTCGCTTCAGGAAATCCTTGTGAAGGCTGAAGTCGATTAGTCAAAGTTCTGCAATCGGAAAGGTTAAGTCTCACTTGAACCTGTCCGATACTCCACCAGCCGCGGGAGACAAATTCTGGCTCAACTCTCGCAACGTCTTCACGTCCACATCCACGTCGAGACCTTCTAACATACTGTACCACAACCTCCTTGGCCGTTTAAGAATAATCGAGAAGATATCCGATCTCGTCTTTCGACCAGAATTGCGACCAACCTTTCAAGGTCACGATCTCGAACCGTATACCGTGCGCCATCCGAGAGCACTTCAACAAGAAACACTACCTATCTTCGTTGCTGGTGAACGACAACGGATTATCGAGCGTATTCTCAAAGCCACCTACAACAAATCTACTGAGGCGTAGGGATATCCGATTCACTGGGAAGGTCATGCAGACTCCGAGGATACTTGGAGACCATATCAAGATCGCAAGCGTCCGAAGGCTTTTAAGAAGTTATTCCAAGCCAATAAGGACCGGCCCAACGCCTTTCAGGCTAGCCACAACTAGGTATCACAAAACAAAGCTTAGGATCAAGGAACTTCGCCTTAAACGGGGGAGTACTGTCATGAATGCCATCCAGCTAGCCAATACAAACATCAGATGTCAGCCATCATTCGACCATGAATCACATCAACCCCCATCACGTGTGAATCATCGAGATCAACATTGCACATCGATCAATCAATCGCATCAACTGTAATCAGTCACCAATCAATCAATGCCAAGAACGACAAGCACCAAGACTCGTCAAACCTGTCAGTTCTGCCAAAACTTCTGCAACTTCTGAAACTGATGAAGCTGCTGAGCAGCTCAGTCTTGCCTATGCCCCCCTACGGATGCTGATCACTACATGTAGCTGACTCTCTGCTCTTTCCCTCTGTTGTAAGCCATCTCTGCTTTCCAGGGCAAGATCATACATCAAGGTCACTAGTATTACTCCCCTCAACACCGACCATCAGTGGTTCAAGACGACTGTCCTCGTCATATAATCAACACTGTCTCATCGTTGACGACGTTGCTGGTCCTATCGCTAACTCCCAGCTTAGTCCCGTATTCGTCCCTCACAATCCAGGCGTTCCATCTCGGCCTGATTAAGAGCGTCAAGATGACAAGAAGAGCAAGATGACCAGTTTTCATACAATCTTGGTTACTCCTCATGATGCGGCGATTTGAGAGAGGGAACTCATCGGCCGCCGAGCGCGAGGGAGGGTGAAAGTGAACGAAGGGGACGAGTCGAGCTATGGAATCGAGGAACAGAGAGGAGACGATTGTAGATCAAACTTCTTTAGGGCAATGACTCTGGTGTAGACTCCCGGGACTGTCCATTTCATATACATGGTCACCCCCAAAGGCAAAAGTGACAATGCCGCCCATCTCAGTTCTGCTTGTCATGCGTGAAGCTCAAAATAAGAAAACATGTGTACATAAAGTAAGTACGTCACAGACCACAGCATGTGTGCTAGGTTCTGCAAATACACTGAAGAGAAGCAGGGCGATGTTCGGACCTGGAGGCGTCATCGCCCAATCGTGCTATGTGGATCCAGGTGTCCTCACCCGCTTCGATTGCTATCATTTCTCGGGCGCGCTCTTGTCTTGTCATGGCATCTGGAACCAATTCAGTTACCGGTAAGCAAATGGACCTCATGATGATTCCCATAAACGAGCCGACTACTCCCGTCCCCGCCTTCGGAATTAGATGATAACTTGACGCAGGTCTAGGCGCATGTTCCACATCGAGCAGGACCTTGACTATCACGAGAACGAAGGTGTCTTCGATTTCGAGCGACTACCAATCAACCGACTCCCGTGACCGGCTACTATTGCAAGGAGTTTTGAGCTACGTGTACTCTGTCAGCTAGTTCGTCTTCTTACTCTTTGCAGGCGTGTCTGATGTCGCTCGCGAGATTGAGGGAGGCTTTTTCCAGGTTTTGTGTATTTATCACTCTTGTGTCGCGCCTTCAGCGACCACCTCCGTTGCCTCTGGTGTGGTGCCGAACTTGAACAGGAAGTCCGACGCACGATGGTAGGATCTTCAGTTCTGTGAAACTAGGTTCACTGCTCTATTAGAGTAAAGCGATAAGGTTGGAGAACTGGGCATCTGACGAGCAAGGGGATACTGAGCGTAGGAGGTGGATGGACTTCTATGAATGGGTTCCATATCCCGCTCCTGCCTTTCCTCGTTCATTTCCTGTCGATTCTCCTTTTTGTCGAAGCCCGCTGGCTCGGCTACATCGAGTGATCCCCGAATGGAATCAGTGCTTCGAGCCTTCGGGATATTCAGTCGTGCCTGCTCCCTTCTCTTATCAGGGCTAGCAAGCACAATCAATAGGATGGCAGGTATCACGGCAGAAATATATACGTGGCGACTATAATACAGGGTTGCAGTATTTAAATCAGCTGGACATCGCCGGACAACGCCTTGCTTCCTGCAAGTGTAATCATTCGTCCTATTCCTATTCCTTCGGACCAGCAAGTGCCAAGGCAAGTTCTGCATTAGAAACCAACGACCTTCACTCATCATCATTATTATCATGAAGACTGTAGCCACACCCCCTTTATGGTCTCAGGCTCGTATGAGTACTTTTCCGAGTCTTCATGAACGGGCATACCACTTTCAGTGAGGTAGATGGTTTTATCCTTAATTGTGACGGATCGTGAAGAAGCCCTCACAGGATGCCTCGTTTTCCGTGCGTCCCGGAGGCCAGCCTTGGGAGGCAACACATTACTATAGGGGCGCAACACTATACGGGCGCAACAGCGTAAAGACAGTCTTTGGGGGTATGTGTATTCTTTCGCACCTGTACTCGAACACAAATGCTATGCCTGTCCATATGTAAATCTGATCATCTGATGCACGTGAGAGCCATCCTTTTTCCATCGATGTCCTCAGTCACATTCTGACGTGCGCGTTCACGATCTTTATGCATCTGCGACAGGGAGATAGCTAGAGTCTTGGCTGGGATAATATCCCTCTGCCAGCTTAACACAACCACGATGACTGCACTGGCGTCCATCTCCCTCCTCTCCCACGACGTGTGACAGGGTATTCGGGGCGAAAGTATTCGTGCTCCACTACGTTGCTTTCTCCAGGGTTCAGATTTTCTGGAGGGTAGAACGTGTTACCGCCAGGGAGTCGTCAGGGGACAGTCACAACAGACACATAAATCATATAGCGGACAAACATGGAACAGACACACAATCCTCGAGGCTTAAGGCTGAAGACCTACAAAAGGCCGAATACTACTTTATCAAATCTTGCTAAATGCTGTCTTTAGACTGTTGCGCCCGAATAGTGTTGCACCCCTATAGTAGTCTGTTGCGCCCGTATAGGTAACCTTCTTCCTTCTCTGGGGAGATTTACTGACCCTCGTGATCGTTCCGTATTATTGGTGACACCTGTTCCAGCAGTGCGCGTAAAGCTTTCTTCCAAAAGCAAGGTTCACTGCTACAATTACGGGCGCAGGCTTCGAATCAGGCGAAGATAGGCGGTGCTCGAATGATGAGAGGGCGATTTTCGATATGAACAGGACCTAAAGCAGCGCTAAACCTCTTGTTCGTAGATTTGAACTTCATGAACTTCGGATTGCGAAGCCAGGCTTTAGCACACGAACGGATGAATGCATGCGGTGTGAGAGCTACTAACCTTTGTGATAGCGGGCATATCGCCAGAGATGGTGAGCAGATGCGCACGGAGGGTATACGCTTCCCCGTCGGAGAGTACAGCATCTACCCCAGTCGTGGCAAGTTCTCGTAACTCCTCCAGCAACGGACCCAGGAACGAAGAGAAATCGACCGACGTGGCAACTTTGTCGGGCGTACGTCCTGTATGTCGAAATACGTAAGTGGCGCACTCGTCAGGTGGCGGACAGAGACGCACCGGGCACAAGATCACAGCAGACCTGGAACTCTTGCTTGGTACGTAGCTCTGGTGGAAGATTGTATATAGTCATGACGAGGGGCCAGCAACTCTCGGAGCCATTGTCGGCTAGCTGAATGCCATCACTGGCAAACCCCAGAGCGACGTCGGTGTTGGAGTCGAAGTAGCGAGCGGGTGGATTGATCGGTCGGCCCTTCCAAGACACATTCTTCTCCAGCAGTCCTTTGTATACTTCTCCGTCAAATACATCCTGCAGTAGGTCCTCGTTCACTGCCCTGTCGACTCTGTGCCTCATTTCTTGTGATAGGCTAGGATTCGCCCACAGCGACTTTAGGCGATTGGCAAGTCGAACGTACGACCAAGTACATTGCGGTGTCACACCCTGTCAAAGTTCCGAGAGGTCAGCACAGCATACGGACAGAACGGGCAGAAGCCACTGACATCCGGCTTGAATCGTGGTTCCGTACAGAGGCATTCGATATCGTTTGCGTAAGCACCATGAAACGATCGGCAGCCGTTGACACAGCAATTGATTTCGGTCACGTCCACATTCGCCTCCCGGTCAAGATGTGCTTTGACCTTGTAGCCGGTCCGGAAGTAGCCCTTGGGCGAATCGAATCCCGGTAGGTTCTGGAAGCGTTCCCACATTCGTTGTCAGGAATGGGGCAAGGGCTTGGAGGCTGATCGCCACCTCGCAAGGACAGGACAAGGACTAAGAAGATATGAATGTGGGTTCGAACCACGTGATCAGTAAAGATAAATATTATGTAATACTAAAGATGACATATGATCTTGCTCTGAGCAAGATGGAAATACAACTGTGGCGAAGGGTAAAATCCCTTCTCTTATATAGACGATTTGGATGACGGAAGCTCTGTCACCGACAGAGGTGCTGTCACTCTCACGTGACTAAGTGACAGAGGCTCTGTTACTCTCACGTGACTAGACGACAGAGGTTCACGTGACTAGACGACAGAGGTTCTGTCACTCTCACGTGACTAGACGACAGAGGTTCTGTCGCTATCACGTGACTTATGTCCTTAGGCTACTACATGGAATACAGAGTTGGCTGATAGAGTCGGGAATACGGCGAGGCGATAGCGAGACGAATGACGAAGCTGCGGAGTCCGTTGAAGACGGATATTGATTGGAGAAGTCGCCTTGACCTACAGACTGGGAACAAAGAAGGTGATATAGATGCCGTTCATGACATTCGTTGTCGCATACCCGATGTCGCCACGGCTTCGGACAATAACCTCTTTTTCCCCTCAGTATCCAGGGGTGCTCTACGCCTTCCTGCTCCGTAAAGGACGTGCCCAGTAAGTTGAGCATTCCGGAAGTTTCCTACGGCATTCATTACTTACGTCTCGGCCCCGTATCCTCGTCTCCCTCTGCCTCCAAAGATTCTCCCTGCCCACCGATACCCTCCGTGTCCTCGCCTCTGCCCCCATGCCCATCGTCCTCACCGTCCGTCTGCCCTCCTCTGTAGGCGTCATCGTCCAACTCGGATTCGTCGTCCGCAAGACCGGGAAAGGGAGGATGCGTACTCGGTTCGGTGTTCGCTTGCTGCCTAAAGGTAAGCTCGGGACTCAGATCTCTATCTCTTACTGAAGAAGAGAAATCCCGTTCCGTACGTGGAGCTGACTCTGGTTGGGTCCCGCGGGGTCAGAGGAGGAATCCTGGGCAGGTATTGCTCGGGCCGGTCGTGAAGAGGTGTGTCGGAGTGCCCGCTGTAAGTCATCTTGTCAGTGCCGTGCCTTGGAGGTATACTCACACATCTGTCTCGTTGCTACCCACCGTGGACATCCGAATAAAGTTCTGGTCACTCTCGTCAGCATCACGTTTTAGATTGCTGCCCCTGCTCAGAGAGGGGTTGGAGGGTTGAGAAAGCCCGGTCGGCATGGCGGCGAGACGATGGTTGGGCTGACTATCTTTCGCAGAACTGCCTCGGTAGAGGCCTCTCTCCACCAAGAACCTCAAGAGAAGCTCATTGCAGAGTCCCAAGCAATGCAAGACATCGGGCGAGACTTTACGTCGTCTCCCTAATAGATACGTCATTCCTTTCAGCCCGCGGCCAACATAGCGCGCCAGCTTTATCATTCATTGCTTCACAAGACCGCACTGCAGGATCGATCTAGATCGTCGGGCGGTTGCACCGGAAGACTTCCGACATCTCTCGCTGATTATTGCTTATTCCCCTATTCTCCATGACCAGAACAAGCACGCCAGCCAGACCCAGTCGCGCATCGACCGTTATTCCGAACCCGCCTTCCGGAACGAAAGGAGCCACCACTGCACTTACCCCTCCGACCGCAACCCCGCTGAAAGAGGTCACCAATCGCAAAGCAGGCCCAGGTGCACGGGGCAAGAATCCCTCAACTGCAGCTGCCAATGGAAAGAAGCCCGCCACTAAAAAGCCCCCGCCGCCCCCTTTGTCAAAGGTCGCAACCCGCCAACATTCGCCTAACGTACCTCTCGACGAGACGCCACCGCCTGTACCCGACTCCCCCTTGAGGATGCATCAGTCACCGGAGAGGTCGACCTCGCCCACTCTAAATGACACCGTCGCTGCCGCAGACGGGACGAAGGAAGATCCCGCGGAACATATCAGGAGGCTGGAGGCGATGTTGGGCGAAAGCAGAGGTGCGTGACCGGCCGTCTGGATGAATGGCAAAACAACTGATGTCGATTTGCATTATTGTCATCAGCGGAGCTCGACGAGGTACGCCGTTCGCGCGATCTTGTTTCGAAGAAGCCGATTCCCAAGCCACGTCGCGCTGCGCCAGGAGAAGACTGAACGGATTCACCAACTCGGGACATACTAGGTCTCTCAATAACTGGACTTCGAGAGGAAACGGATGCCAATGTGATCGCGGCGAGAAACGTGCTATATCGCTGGGTCATGGTGAGCCCCGTTGCCGCTCACCCTCACACGCTGGTTTGCTGAACGCATGTGTTTGCTGAACCTCGCTGTTTGCCGCGCCATAGTTCATCACACAAAGAGTTCTGTGGGATGGCCATTGGAGTCAGGAACATAGGATTGCGTATGGAGCGCTTTGGAGTTCTTTGTCAACAACCCAGCAAGGTTATCTGACGGCCTGTGTGAGTAAATGTCTGTTTGGTGGCAATGCGACTCTCTTCATTTATGCATTTTTGATGTCACTTGGCTTCAGTACCGACAACGAGTGCTGGATGCGCCCGACCTGCGCCCTATCTTTTTCTTTAGTCAAGGAGTAGACCTCAGCAAGCCCGCGGGGCCGAACGTTATTCCTCAAGACAAAGTCCGGGCAGCAGCTAGCGTTTTCGAGGCGGATTGGCCGATGGAGAAGATGGTTAAAGCGCTGAAGAACGAGAAGTAAGTCGCGCAACGTGGGAGCGATTCAGATAAATGATTGCGATTCTGTCAACTTAGAGATGGCGTGAAAGAGCTCACGGATTGGACAAAGGAGTTCCACCCACTGTCGCAAGCCGTACCCGAAGGCGGAAGGCCCATAATCGGGAATCCGGTGACTCGAATTTGTCGCCTCAATCGCCTACCTCACAGTCTAGAGACTGTCCACTCCAGCGCCTACAAGGTCGCGCCGGCTTCGATTAATGATCAAGCACCCTCCAAGAACGGCCGGACACGACGGCGGGTTGAAGAAAACCGTAACGGTAACGGCGACGATTTGTTGGACAACACCACAGGGCAGTTTTGAAACGGCATGTAAAACGTCCCCAAGTCGATCGCGAGTCGATATGAAATATTCTGCCTAGTGAGATCTCGCCCAGAACCGGGAGGTATATCCTCTTTAAGTCCCCCAAACCCACAACTCTGCAGAGGTTAAACCGCCTCTAGCCCCGGATCCAAGGCCGAACGCAGCTTGACTTTATTCGCGCTTTAACCTCTCCAGACTATCCGCGAAGATCGTTTGCCGAAATCAGAGGTATAACCTCTAATTATGCAGGGCTTTAACCTCTACTAGAATTTACCGTCAGTAATAATGAGCTACCCTTGCCAGCACTAGCTGCTTTTTTATTTTTAGTAGAGCACATCTCATGGCAACGGAATTGCAACTAGCGGGTTAATAGATCATTTCGACTGTCTCATATCCAAATAGAACCTTGGTACAGATCTGCAATATCGTGCCCCCTGTTTTCCAAGTTCGATCTACGAACTATGATATGTTCCCGGTGTATACTTTAGTTAATTTGCGTCAATCTCCCCAAAGATGGAATCGTCGTGGCGAAAGCTTGAACGGGATCCGCTGCCAATGATTTCGAAGTCTTGATCATATCGATACATATTGATACATCGCACAGACGGCTTATACAGAGGAAGTAGCTTGGAAAAAGAAGGACGCTCCCGAGGATGGGACATTCATCTGTCCGGCAAATGATGAAGCGCGAGACACGCCTGGATATAAGGTAGGCTACCGGGGGGGATGCTGACTCACATTTGGAGGGCTAAAGACCCTGCCCTTTCAATCGTTCTTTGACAGAAAGCGTTCCTGCATGCCACACCCGGCACTCATGCATGGTCGGATAATCATTCCTCATCTAGATGTCCGCTCGAACACACACGGAAGCTTTGTGGAGTTTGCCCTTGATCTCCTCACACAGAGCAGCTCACACAGAGCAGTGTCAGCCTCTCTGACCCAAACTTTGAACTGTCCATTGGTAAAGTCTGCATAGATGCGCGGCCGGTCCCTTGGATGGTTGGGAATCGACAGCTGAAGTTTGTCGATGGCTCGACCGAGGTAGGCTTGCACGTACTCCCAGTCTTGGCCGCGGGGAAGGAAGATGTAACCTTGCACTTCGACCCCCGTTGAGCTATGATGCAGGGTAGTATGGTCTTGAGTTTACATGGTGTCGAGGCAGCTGCGATGGTGACCTGTAACAGAGATTGCGAGGGCACCAGGAATACAGTTATGGAGCGCTACAAGCTAAGATATCCGCTACAGTAGGGTCGTGCGCTATATATACAGCTGGCGCACACGCTTTGGTCCGAGAGGGGATTGGATGAGACAATGGACACATCGAGCACGTCATCTTTTGAAATCAAAGGAACGGTTGTGTCAGGAGTAACTTGCTCCCTTTTACCGACATGTGCAGTCTTTCTCCTGTCTCATACTGTAGAGGTCTTAGGGAGTAATAGGCAGTCGGAATAACTCACATAACCTCGGCTGGGGGCGTGTCGATATAAGACGTGCTTTACTTGTAGGAGCGCTAGTATTGGCAAGTGTAGCTAGACCTCACTGTGACTGGTAACATTTCATCGAGCTGTGGCGAGACAAGTGCACACGGTTGGAGGTGAGAGTGAGGTGAGAGTGTAAGTACACCAAAAGCTTACTGATCCACTTTACCCCCTGCACGCCTCTTGACGAAGGCACGCCACCGTCCCCGGTTTTTTACCTCTGAAAAAGGATCTCGTTCGTGAAAACAAAATGAACATCAGTCACTCAAGTCGACGTCGTGATTGTATTGTGACAATCGCTGTACAGTGTTCTGGAAATATGCAGTCATTATCTCATCGTCTCCTTCTTCAACGTGGTTACCTTTCGCAACCCAACGTCATTTCCTTCGCGAGTGCGGGGGTCTGTCTTGGAATGTCCAGCGTTGAAAGAGGTGTCCGCTCGATTGACGTCATCACTAAGGCGTCTCAGCATGAGTGCGCCGTTCAACTTAGAGACGGAAGCGCTAATCACTTCGCTCTATGCCCGACTCATATCAGTGCTCTCAGGCATAACTAGGGGCAACAGGAGGAACTAGAAGGCTAAGGTCCATAGCGCACGAGCTACAGGAGGTCTAAATCCCGGTGATTATCGGCCTGAAAGGTGTACGAGCCAATCGATAATCAGCCTCAGACATGAGCATCCGTGGAGAAACTGCTATTCCGAGATAGTCCTCCAGGAGAATATCTGCTGATGACATAGCTATTGACTGACCTGTAGCTACCCATAAGAGCTCCCTGGAGACCATAGCATCAACGGCGGCCAAGAGACGGGTATCTAAGACAGCCCGAATTGTACTCTTCTGTAGCGAGCATGATTTCTATTCACGATATTCCTCTACCCAAGTTGTCACCACCTCCCATCTAGACTGGCGATGGCCTAGCTCATCGTTGCTTCGTCTAGATGCCCCACGAGCACTGATAATTTCTACCAATAGTGGCATTGCCTACAAGAGGTTGCCTTGTCTTTGAACACATCCCATATTGATTGATACAAAGCCATAACCCGTACAGAGAGAGCAGGCCAATTACCGTTGTGAGGGTGTTTTTGTATATACGTCTTGGACTAAGCCTGAGAATCTTCTATAGGGTATTATGCTTGATAGCATTTCTCATAACATGCGAGATGACATCGAAGTTTCGAGATTCCTTTGAGTTTCGCGAATAATATTAGATTGGAAGAATGACGTCAGGTGTCATGGATCTATATCGGTTTTCTGAAAGATTAGAAGGTTTGGTGTATCAGGTTTGCTGGATAATACCGGCTATCTATGATCAGGAAGGGCGGCTGTTTCACAACAAAGCGGGCTTTTTACAGATACCAGCGTCATTCGTGTTTCCGCCTGACACATTCGTCCCAAGTATCAATCTCTCGCATGCTCGTGCCCCTGGGAACACCTCGAGAATCGGGTGGAAGTCTGGAAGCACAACCATCGAAATACAGATCTCCATCCGAATCAGAGGCATATATGCCCGGACGATCGATGGCCCCTGAATAATCAATCTGCAGCTATGCTTACCTTTGTATAGAAGATAGCTAAATATGCATTATTTTTGAAACAGCGCCACGCCAGAAGCCATTCGAAGCCGATAGGTCGTCGAAGCTGCGAAAGCGCGTGATGCTGGAGTTTCCGGTCAGTAGTCTGCCTGATGTGCATATATACAGTGAAAGAGAAGATCGGAAGGCAACTTTGACAGTACTGAAGCACCAATCATCACCCATATTAGCTGTCTTTTTCATTCCATCAGGTATCGCTACACCTTCCAATCCTGCATTCAGACCCCAACTCTACTAAGGGCTCCCAGTCATCCTTCTCGGACAGCGTTGCTGAAAGGCCCGACACCCTTTTCACTTACGGATATTCTGAGACGGAGAAGAGCGATCTCCCACCCTGTTCTTTTCAGTTTCGGTGTGCCTCGACTCCACTCAAAGACCCTGCAGGGAAAGTCTCGATGCGAAAAGTTCTTCTTCCGGGCAACGTCTCCACCCTTCAGCATTTGCGAAGTATGATCAAGACGTGTCTAGACGTTGGGATGCCCTTCGAGGATGCGATCAGGGTCGCGAAAAAATACAGGCAGGAAATGCAGAAGCGCGCAGTGATGGAGATGGGCAAAGATCAGGTCGATGTAACGAGTAAGAGTTAGGAGACTACGTCACCACATATTATACTATAGCTGGTGTATCTAGTCTCTGCAGCTGCTCTGCTTATTGCACGATTGACTCTGGGATTCTGGCCATGC
Organism: Naganishia kalamii; assembly: GCA_022813745.1. Classification (NCBI taxonomy): domain Eukaryota; kingdom Fungi; phylum Basidiomycota; class Tremellomycetes; order Filobasidiales; family Filobasidiaceae; genus Naganishia; species Naganishia kalamii. The sequence continues at coordinate 20,511 of JAKLLX010000139.1, read as the reverse complement.
TGGGGACAATGGGATGCGTTAGGGAGTAATCCTGAAATAAGGCGTTCCGACAGTGTATATAAGGAATATTTCAGGTTACAGGATGAAACCGCGAGAACAGGGAACCTAGCAGGGCACACGGGCTTTCACCTGTGATTTTGCTCAATATGTATGATCGGTCCTTGCTGTCCATTGTTGTCGGGAAACGAATAACATAAGGAGTTTGTCTCTTCCTGATGTCCGCTCTGCCGACCGCTGGTCATAAGCTATTCTGTCTGTGGACAGCCTCTTCCCCCTTCCCGCACTCTATAGTGACATAGCAGAAACTCAGTCTGCTACACCCTTGTCTTTTGTTTGGGTAGCTTCGCCTTCCCTCCTCCGGCTTGTCAGTCCACGGTCGTATGGACATCCGTAGCCGGCTCAATTACTGGCATATCCCTGATGGAGGAATTCACGAAGTCTCATACATGTTAAGAGAGATGTGAAGCTGTATAATAACGGCTGCAGTCAGATTCAAGCGAATCAAACGATTACTCCAGCATGAGTCTGAAACGCAGAAAGGGAGTCTCGACTAAACTTTTACGCCAAAAGAAACGTATGTAGAGCGACGAACGACAGAAAGACAAACACGAGCCAACTTTCATAGAGGACATGAACTCAATAAGCACAAAGGATGCGCACGAAAGGCTGCGGAGCTGCACGCAATCAGGGCCTGGGAGCTCTAGTCGGATCCGAGCAATAACGCTGAGACCGTACAACAAGGTCCCTAACTACTAGACAGGTCCCGGTGCAGCCTCGGCATGATATCGTCGCTTGGCGACCATGCAGGCCCTCTCTATCCCTTGCTTGACTCTCAACATTTCAGCCATGCTGTCAGGGAGGTTGATCATGTCGGTGAGTCCCTGAGGCGTAACCCACTGCGGATCGAGCCGGTCTTGTGGGGTTCGACGCCAGATACGCAAGCCAAACGTGATGGAAGCATCATTCACCGGGGCATCGGCGGAAACGTCCCGTTTCGCGGCTTTGATGGCGAATCGAGTTCCGTCGTCTGTCCAAGCCTCAATAGACACTCCGCGTACGATGTCGTTTGCGCACACGCCTGTCATCGAGGGCAGTTGGTCTGAGATCTGGACGGAGGTGAAGACGGGTCTATCGGGCGGGACAGGCCGGAACACAGCCGATGCCGCTCCTCCAAGAGTTGACCCCAGCTCATTTGTCAAATCCGCGAATGACAGGGGTGGCTCGACGACATAATAGCCTCCCGATTGAAAGGTCGAAAGCATCAACTGACGGTGTGACAGGTACGAAGTACCAGCGGTCCGCTGGAACCGCTCGGGAGGAGCGAGCGAGTCCGCCGCCAGTGGCGGGGAAGAAGCTGGACCTGGGGGTGTCGTTGGCCTCGGGGAGGTCACCGACGAACCTGCAGTTGAAGCCTTCACCTCGTGCGGGTCTACATGTACTGGGTAACCCATAATTCAATACGTTCCAAAGAATCAGTCGAGGTGGTGAGAAGACTTGGAAGGCCTTGATTTGCGTGTACAGTGGCTGTTGAGGCGGATAGTATTCGTGCCGAAGACGTGATGCAAAGGACCGTGAAGAGTGTTCCTACAGGTTGCCAATCATCGAGGGGGGCGCGATATATATACATGTTCACTTGGCACGCGGCGCTGATGGTTTTCCAGAAGCAATCTTGGAAAGTACCGCGAAAGGAGGGTCTCCCTTGTCTTTGTCAAATCGCCTTTCGACCTCCCTTCACGATATCTCTTTCTCTCCTGCTTGTATCGGGTCGGGTACTACTGACTCAAAGACCAGCCAGCTGATAGCTCCGCACTTGCGAGACCTTCGCAAACTTTCTCACCCTTCGAAGAAAGGCGTCGAAGGAGGACGTGCTGACTCTGGGTTTCAACCTGAGACAACGATCATATCGAGTACAACGGCTACTCCCTGTCTGCTTGACCATGTATGGACGTTGGCGTTCTACAATCACCCTCCGGGTAGGCTGACCATCTGCGGTCGCGTCGGTTGCAAGGTGCCCCCGAAGCCGGCGGCCGATCGGCTCGAACAGAGGGCGAACGCGAGTCCTGCTGATTTCTATTACTTCCATCGCGGCCAATGTTGACTGTCGGAGCGTATTCAGTGATATGGCGACAAGTTGGTATCAAGGCGGAGTCCAGAAAGCTGTTGCAATGAGCACTTCCTTCGAACTGATATTTCGCTCAACACGTGTGAAGCTCCACGATCGCCGAGTTCGGTACTGCAGTCCAGTTCAAGGCGACTCTGACGCTTACTTGACGCTCAGCCTGTCGCTCAGAGAGAGCCTTCAGTGAGGCTTCACGCCAAAAGAAGGCTGTACCCTGTGATGAACGGAAGTGATGGTAACAGTCATGTTTCGTAGCTAGACTAGATCTACAATCCAGTCCTATTCTTACGAGATACCACCAAAGCTCGCTGCGCCTACCAACATGCTATGCCTAAGTCCTTAGATATGTTTTCGGATACGCCATATGTAAGAAGGATAGCAGGACAGCGTTGACTGCTAGATGTTTCTAGATGCCGCCGCAGAATTATACTGTCTTTTAGTGGCGACACAGGTACTTTCGATTGCCCGTCTGAGTATTCGCAATCCATCCGCATCCAGGCTGAAGGCAACTTGTACCTGCGCCGACATTGCCCATTGCACGAGAGAAGAGTCGTCGGCGGTCGTCAAATGAATCTTCAGACCGAAGGCCGTAGCACTTGTAAATATTTCAGAAACGTGCTGCATGGTGTGAGTTACCGGATTGGCCCATCTGTTGAATCGTATCAAGAACTCCAGCCCGTCCGCACTTCGAAACCTACTTGCCCAGAGAAACCTTGCCGGCAAACACCTTCCCGCCCAGGCACACGATCCGCCAGTTGCTCGAAGAGGTATGGAGGGGATTGAGGGGTTGGGAACGGAGATGCGGAGGACGCCTGGATGTTTGTGATGGATGACGTATCTCCATCTCTCCGCCTCATTTCTATGTACCCTGGCACCGCTCTTGGATGCAGAGAATTTCCGATTGATTCCGGAGGACCCACCAGTGGCATTGGAGCGCTCGGAGCGGAAGGTGTAAAGAATGACGGGCTTCCCAAGAGTCGTGACATTGTGGCGGACATGGTCAAGGCTGTCTCTGATGGTGGAGGAGGCTGTGTTACCGGCTCAGAGGGTGCGGTAGACGCCGCCTGATGGCTAGACCGAGCCTCAGGTGATGGGGCTCGCCATACTGGAAGTCCCATGATTCACTGGGTTGAGGAGGCGATGTCGTTGTGACTTTGAAGATTTCTGCCTGATACTGTGACGTGTGTCGAAGCTAATTACTTTACTTGTCAGACTATGCGACGCAAAGAAAATGACGTAACCTCTGTCCAAGGCTATTAACCATTGAGCGCGACACTGTATATATACAAGTCTCTTTGGGTCGCTGTACTGACCGTGTGGACATGACAAGATGTCAAACGATGGTGAGAACGTGGCCTCCCTTGTACAAAGCAAAGTCACTCCTTCCATTCCCAGTGAAATCCCCTGATCCCCTGATTGTTTACGGTCCAGCAGCAGTGACCTGAAACTGAGCCAGCTCCGCTAGCAGTCGAATGTTCGGGAAACTTCTTGCATCATAGGTTGATTTTTCCAGGTAAACGAAACAACACGCATACGTCGCTTAGACGACATCTTCCTTTGGTAAAAATCGTTCTATGCGGACGTCTGGCCATCGGACCGAGGCAGTGAACGTTACGTTCTCGAACGTACAAGTCACTGACTGCCTGATCGTGAACATCCTCCACATTACCACAATCACGTCTGGACAGAAGCTTGCATGAATGCGTGAACGCGTGACGTGTCTTGAGTGTCAGGCCGTGAGATTCGAAGAGCTGTTGAAAGACGTGGCGAGTGAGCTCAACGGTCGCGTCAGCAGGGGCGTCAGGGTGCCCTCGAAGCCGGCGGCCGATCGGCTCGGCCGGAGAAAGAGGGCGAAAGTAGTACGCGAGTCCCACTGATTTCTATCACATCCGTTGGTTGATTGATTGTCGGAGCTCATTGATTGATCTGGTGACACGTCTGGTATCGATTTATCTCAAGGCGGAATAGTTGCAGAATCCCGATAGCCTCTGGCAAGGCAGTCGATATGAGATATAAGAAACGCTATATCTCTTGACTGTCGGAAGGCCTATGTTTTGCCCATCCTCCGGCCGATGCTGCAACTTCGCTTTCCGTCCTTGACATCGATGACGAGACTTCTCAGCACCTCTACGCGCACCGCTATGCCGTACTCCGACTCGTCTTCCGGCTATAGCGATTCTGATTCGGAAAGGTCAATTGCGTCTATCGTCGCGTACAGCGATTCGGAGAGGAGTAGCGCTCAAGCAGGTGAGCATAGATCTCGTTTCCCGAAGTACAATGCTGATATGCAGGACTATTACAGGACGACCGACGTGCTGCAATCGAAGTTTCATCGACCTTCAGGCGTTAGGAGATCACCTGCGAGATGCGTTCATCCACCGTGCGTCCCGACTAGCCGGAGCTTCGACGACTCGAGGACCCGTCTCTAGACCTTCTCTACCCACGGCGACCCCTACGTCAACCACTACACGACCCGCCGCCGCGATCTGCAAGACCGGTGGACGAAAACCGAAGAAGGACTACGACTGTGGATTCTGCACTCGCGCATTCACCACCTTTCCCGGACTCGAACAACACCGACTGACCGTTCATTCCGACGAGAAGAACGATTGCTGTCCGTTCTGCAAGAGCCGACACGCCTCAAAGTCCGCCGTCGCGATGCATCTTGAATCCGGCGAATGTCGCTCCAAAGTCACCCGCGAGATCATCGACCAACACGTCTACGCCTCGACCAAAGGCAAACCCGGAATCACCTCCGCCATCATCCGAAACGACAACCCGCCCCTCCCACCCTTGCCCAAGTTCCACGCAACAAAAGACATCAAAAACGCCAAGGGCAAATACCCCTATCACTTCTGCCCCGGCATCAAATTTTCCTGCCTCCGACAACTCCAGCAACACCTCGACACGCCGAAACACGCCCGTCGGATCCCGGATCTGTACGCGTGTCCAAAGTGCGGGTTCGATGGGCAGACGTTTTCCGGCTTGCAGCAGCATGTCGCCATGGCGAGGTGCGGGGCGCGCAAAGATGCGGCAATACGAGCGGCGCTGGATGAGATGACGGATTGCTTGAAGGGATTGAAGGTTTGACGTGTTGCAGTGTTCAGTGAGTCATCTTGTTCCTCGCTTATTCCGCCAGAGACGCTGATGTGTGGATTGTGCTGATGATTGACAGGTCTTGATATTCGTTGCACCTTCGGGTGACTCAACCTGGTCGCAGGTTCCGCTGGTTGGATCCGAAGATTCACGGTCATTGGGAATCGTGTTGGAGATCGCGAAGAAAAAAAGCGTCAGCCCGAGTGCTCGCATGTTGTATAACTACCCACGCCCCTTTGAAGGAAAGGCGTTGTTCGTCTCATTCGTCGTCATCATATGCATTGCATGTTGTCCACCATCCCCCGTCGCCGCTTGAGGTTCCTTTTGCCAATCAAGACGACATGCATAGTACCGACGGAAGAGATACAACACTGAGCTCACCACATGAACCTCATCTTCCCCTCCCATCCTTCCCACTCGAACGTCACACTCAGGAAAACCCCGATCGTGACGGCATTCACAAACGCGTTCCACGCGAGTTCCAGCCATACCCAATCACCCTCCCTCGTCCTTGCCGCCGTTGCTCTTCCGATCTCCGGAGGTGTTGCGTCTTCCCGTGGACGTGAGGCGGAGAGAATCCGGAGTAGGAGGTAAGGAATGAGAAAGTACCGCGGCTCCACCAACGGTGTCGGTACCAGTACCGCAGCCGTACAGGCTACGAACCCGGCAATCCAGTATACGCCTTGCGTCCTGCCTATAGTAGCCATCAGCAACGTAGTACTTCCTAGCCATGGGAAAAGGACGTACCGACTTTCCAGAGCCATGCCCATCCACAAACCAGATACCCCGGCGTCAATGCGTACCGCACCACAGGATAAAGCTTGAAGATCCGACGCCAGATGTAGAAGAAGTAGTGCCGGTTGTCGGCGAGTAGGAAGGGGTGTTCGATTCTGCGGAATGGATAGGTCAGCGGTGTTTGGGAAGATATAGGTAGGGACTTGCGTGTAATTGTGGACGAGGAGGTTCATGATTCCCAGCGTGATCACCGAACACAGGATCCTCCTATACCATTCGGAATCAGCAGAAGGCACATATTCGAATGCGCCGCGAGAAACTCACCACCGGCTTCCCAATTCCGTCCGTATCGTGCCTCGAACAGCCGTTCCAACCCCCTCATCAAGCAACACCGGCCACCCCATCACCGTCGCAAACGCCAAGAAGTACATCATCTGCGGGAAATGAAGGGTAGCGACGTGCATCTCTTGGTGTCCTACAACACAAACTCCCGTATGAGCATTCCCCATACGATAAACGAGGAGGAAAAGAGTGAGGCATACCAAGGACGATCCCGCCGTTCCAGATGATGAATGCTCCGAACGCGGCGAACGTCGGTAGGTACCAGCCGATGATTTCCACTGCGCGACGGGGACGGCGGAGGATCGTTCGCGGCGTCCGCACAAGTTCCGCGATGAGATCGGCTGAATAAGAAGGGTCAGGATTCCGCGGGAAGGTATTGATGCGGGAACCTACACGCTGATGATATCGCAAGCAGCGGTTTCGGCTTGGCGTCGTATTCCGCGAGAATGGATGTGGCGGCGGTGAACGCTATCCAGACGACGTTTGTCTGCCGGAACGTCAACGACACCAGTCCGGCCTTTCAGACAACCAGAAAAGCCATCAGACGGGCAAAATTCGATGCGAGAAGAAGAAGACGACTCACCAAAGCCGATACCCCATACTGCCTTTCCTTCGCAGCCCAGTACCCCGCCAACACAAACGTCAGGCTTCCCACATCGGTGTAGTAGAGTAGGGAGAAAAAGGTGATGAGGGGAAAAGTGGAGATCGCAAGAACGTCGATCGTTCGCGGACGGCGGAGATGGCGAAGGATGCCGGCGATTGACCATGGGAGGAGTGTAGTTGATAGGAGTACGTTTGTCAGGCGGAGGAGAGCGGGACTACATGGCCGACGGAGTATCCATGCGAGTGCTGTGGAAAGGATATACCTGTCAGCCGATATCAGCCTTCTGAACGCTCGAACAGCGGAAGACTCACAGTCCCGGGGGCGTTGTGATACTTGGGTCCCATTTCCGAAAGTCTCCCCGACAGTACCGTTGTGCCTGGGGAATGTGAAAGATCTCGTCCTACAGTATACCGATAAGCATCGCACTTTCACGGTCGAATCAGAACTCACGAGGTATGGTTCCGGAACTTGCTTGTTTACCAGGAACGCGATGGCGGCAGTGAGCGGAAAGAGTACCGCTGTTGTTTTCAGAGCCGTGTTCATGCTGCCGCCCCTATCCCTGGACGCTGAAAGCTGCATGTGTTGTGTAAGTGTTGTGTATCGAGGAGAGATGGAAAGGTGGAAGATGAAGCAACCAGTCTGCTTCCGAGAGTTCGGCGGCCGATGCGACGTCATCTGATTTCTGGTCGTCTTTTCGGTCTCGTTTCCCTCGACTTCACCTCCATTTCCTTCGCATCTACAGCCCGCCGCTGATCTTGTCACTGTCAGCATCAGTCCGGCGATCTCAGCGGTCCCGTCCCTCGTCAGACCTCAAGATGCGGTACATAACAATGCCAAGGGCGGGATGCGGAGAGCCCTGGAACGAATCCCCAGTCGGACGAGGATAGGAGAACGTGGGGAGGGAGATTACGAAGAACAATGGACGGATTCATAGGCAGCATTTGGCGGGAGAATGACGAAAAGATGGAGAGGGGATTCGAGCAACAGTATAAAGTGAGCAACACCATAAAGGTGATAGAACCACGGAGCGCTGAATTCACCAGTCTAGTTCATGCCTTGATCATTCCGCAACGCCAGACACGATGGGCAAGTCACACCGACGGACCGCTTCGGACAGCCGGGAGATCCAGCTGGCACCTCGTCCGCCCAAGTACTGGCGTGATGCACTCGATCTCGACACAACTGCACCGGCGCAAAGTTACAAGTACATGCCGGACACGCAGCACAAGATAGGTGTCCCCATTGCCGCATTGGTCCTCCCTATCAGGAAGCGTAAGTATCCAGGTCATCACCTGACTCCTTTAGATGCTGACTAACTTCGCCATATTTCGCAGATCGCTGCATACATCACCTTCCCGATCCGATTGAGCCCCTTACCGACGTGTTACTCCAGTAAGACTGCACATTATGCCATCAACACTTTGTCGATACTCAAGAAATGAACGAGCGATGCCTGGAGGAGCAACGCCTCGACGAGTCGCGCAAGCAACGACGACAGCGAAAGAATCCGAGGAAATGCCTTGTTTGCGCGAAGGTGTGCAAATCCCCGGCCGGGCTAGATCAGCACATACTCGTCAAGCACCCTGATTCTGAAGATCCGACGCCGCCGGGACGAAGGAGACAGGAAGGGCCGAAGAGGAACGCGCAATGTCCCGAGCGGCAGATGGTAGCGGCATCCGTCATCTGGCCAACGAACGAAAACGTACCGCCCCATTTCGTTGCATACGACCCGCACCTTGGTTCCCTCGGCTGTCTTGCTCGTCATGTAGCCAAGTCGTCTCCTCTCTGTCTCAAAGAGGTATCAGGTACGTTCATCTTACTATGGGTTTGCGTGCAGTGGTGCTGAAAGCTTATGTGCGCGAAGCGCGTTCGGAAATGGTTGTACGATGTGAGGGCCCGTAATGTTCACCTGCATGTGGAGAGGTTGCCGATGGAAGCCGCACATCCGCACTCCTACCTCTGTTTTCTACAACACGAGGGTATTGCGGATGAAGATCTTTCCGGAGACCGACGACTGGGCTGGAATGGCATGGGACACAGTGGCTGTATGGCATGCGTACAAGCAACTACGGTTTCCAAAATATTACGATTGTCAGTGTTCTACGTATGGCCTCGGGTCAGGTGACTTCTTCCCTCTTCCAAAGAGCCCAGAAAGATGAGATACGTGAAAGACTATCGACAGTAGCGTTGCATATCAATTTTGCGAGGAACTTCGCGCGCAGTCACGGACTATGAAACTATGAATCGGCGGATGACTTTGCCTTTGGTCACATCGTCAACTGCACAGCTTTACACTGCCGAACACAGCCTATGGTATCCTCCTTTCATACGGAGGTTGGTGTTTGTCTTCCATCATCAATGGCTAGAGGAAACTTGCAGCTCCATCGCTTCGGTCGGAGCTATTGGGGCGGAGCAACAGCGACGCCCAGGTATATAACAACGACTCTACCAGTGTTCAGTGGCGATGGAGGCCGTTCGTCGACACTGACTGAACTCGCAATTCGAAGTATGGCCGATCATCAGCAGTTGCCATCTTCAAGCTCTACTGGCGATCATGTTGATGGCAATGCCCAGCCACAATCGCCCGCTGCCAAGCGGTTGAGGCGAAGGCCGACTCGTTGGGAACCCAGACGTGCGGAATCGCAAGACCAGCGCGAAGGTGATGGGAACATCTTGCAACCCATTCCGTCGCGCGCACCAGTGAATAATGTAAGATGTGATCTGCTTTCCACCACTGGCGGAAACTGACACTGTACGGTCGTATGGCTACAGACTTCCTCCATCCCCACCCCGGAAGGCTTCGTGGATCCTCGACCGCAAGTTGGCGGACTATTTTCGCCTGTGGATACAGCCTGGCGTCCACCCACTGGTTTCGATCCCACGATTCCCGATGTCTCTTCGGATGAGGAAACGATTTCCGGACCCGTAAGTTTCTTCACTTTCATTCCTGCTTTGAGGCGTTATGTCCTAGCTGCCTAGATGCGAAAGCTGATCTTTGTTCGCTTCAGCATCAGTCAGGAGCGACTTGCGGCGGAAGACGTACTGCGTCCATCGATAGCAGCCATGTAGCTGTGACGGTCTCGCGCTTCGCGCCATCTGACGAGCCTCACGCTGTTAGGGACCCCTCTTCCATGCACCATCCTCGTGCCGACTTCAGCTTTGCACGAGATACCGCAGAAGGAACAGAGGAGACACAGTCACGGCTTTGCGGAATGAAATGTAGCATGATGTGATGCGATCAAGGCCAATAGTCGAAACAGAGAATGGACGGTGGCAGAGGGGATGCGGGAGCCCGCCGTCCCATGGGAGCTGAGTGTATTCGGGAACGATGATGTCGCCACGTGTGATACAGTGATCCGTTGTCCGCAATGCATTGGCTTTGGTGTCGTTTATATCATAGTCGCTTGATAGGCGCTTCTTGCATATCTGAAGCCTGACGCAACGACACGCACAATACAACCCATTTCTTCTGACTGTCTTTCCGTACCATGTTCTCATCCACTTCCCGCATTCGGACTATGGCAGCCGGACTCGACATTGCATGGGTCTTGACGTATAGCCGATATCGATTGCGCCGTCGTTGCATCTGGGTCCATTATCATGTCTGAAGTGGTTCAAGTGGGTTCTGCGGGCGAATCGTCGCCCTTTACCGCTTGCGGTATTGATAGCCTTTGGAGTGCACAGCGGTCTCTGCCGTCGACCGAATTTGTCGCGCATGACCAGGAGTGCATACGACTATGCATCAACGCGACACACAGGCCTAGGTGGATTTGTAAGAGTGTAAAGCCTCTAGTCTTGATAGCTTGTTGACGAAAATTAGTTTGATCAGAGCAAAACATCCAAAACGAGGACAGACCTTGTCTCCTTTCAAATCCCCAACCACGCAACCCCGCTCGCCAACTCATCCACCTCCTTCTCCACCTTCAGACTCGGAATTATCCCACACCCATCCATCTCCGCATGCTCTACCAACTCAGCAAACGTCTCCGTCCGCCTCCTACACGTCGGGCACTTGTGCACCATGCCGTGCCAACGGTTATGGTCCGTCGAGTCGAGGTGTGTCTGAAGTTGAGCGAGGGAAGAATAGGAGAGAAAGGGACGTCCGTCGCAGAAGTAGCAGTCGTATCCGCCTTGATGGTTCCGTGCGAGGGTCGTAACGCGGTACCCCGTCGTCTGCGAAGCCGGTGTCCCCGCCTCTCGTCCGACTTTCTTCGCAGCGGCGAGGGCCCGCCAGACGTGTACCGGATCCGCGTCAAAGTGCCGCTGTTGCTCCTCGCCCGTGGGGAAGAGCGCGTCGCATTCCGTGCAGTATTCGTGCCAGTCTTCTTTGTGCGCAACGGCTTCGGCATGGGTCGGGAACCGGGTATGGCAGGTCGAGCAGTATCCTATACGGGATGTCAGGCAGGGGAAAGCTTTTCGCGGGAGGGGTAACGCACCGGTGCGGTCGACAATTTTCACATCCTCCCCCTTCCTGCCCTTGTATGCGTGTACCGCGGCATTCGCAAAGTGGTCGTCCTGTTGGATACCGTTCCGGAAAAGACGATCACATTCCCGACAGTAGTGATGCGCGTCCTCCTTGTGGCTGACGGTTTCGGCTACGGTCGTGAATTCCCGATCGCAGTATTCGCAGAAACCTGAACGCTCAAGGTCAGTGCTAAGCATGGGAGGGAGACAAGGTGGCTTACCGGCATCGCTGGTGTCTTCTGGGAGGACGTCGCTCTTCTTTACTTTGAAGAACGATCCGTCCTCGGGATGGGAAGGAAGAGCGGAAAGAGGAGAATCGGAGGACGATGAGGCGAATGGTATGATCATGCAAGAAGGAGTCGAGGTGTCCAAAGAAGGTTCCAAGGTTGTCGGTCCCGCGTGTCTCGGAGAATTGATCGACGCGGGCCAAAGTTGCAGTGTCAACCTCCTCGAGCTCCTCCAGCTGCTCCTCCTCGACACCACAAGACCACAGTCGTACGACTGTCATCGCCCTCACGGCCATCTTCGTGTCCCCATCATTCGCGTCGTCGACCGCGATGCCGCTCGCCGGCCGTTGTCGCCTACAGAACGAGGTCCGCATCGACCACACAAGGAGCTTGGCGCCGATCCGAACCGCGCGATCCACAATCCCCCAGATCAGTATAGGAAACGGCGGTGGTGGAGGGACGTAGCAACCTGAACGGAACGGGGTGGATGCAACGGCCGCATCTCGCCGGTCGATGACGGGCTTGGGGGAGAACTTTGGAAACGGATTCCAAACCAGACGAGGATAGGAGAACGTGGCGAGGGGTTGCTTTTTGGGACAATCGACTACATACGAAAAACAGGAACCGCCCACGATGGACAAATCTTGGACGTGGTGTAGGTGTATGAGCGTTGGAGGATAGGATCAAGTGAGTAAGCGTCGCATAAAGAGGACTGGTGATTGCTCAGATCTCGTTCCTCTCTTCATAGCCACGCTACCCCAGACACGATGGGCAAAGCATACCGCCATACCGCTCCGGATACCGGGGACGTCAAACTTGCTCCGAAGACGCACAAGGACTTCCGGATCACACTCGGAGGCGGCGCAGCTCCGGCAACGCAGAAATACAAGAACAAGGCGGATACGCAATTCTCTCCTTCCTGTTAAAAAGCGTAAGCCTTCGCACCATCTGACTGGTTCCGATGCCAACTTGACTTCGATCTCTCCCAGATGGCTGCAAATAACCCGCTCGATCCCCTGGCGTCATCTTACTTCACTACCACTGCCCTTCGCGCCGTCAACAGTTTTTCCTTACTCAGCGGTTGAGCCGCCGACTGCTCGACCAGCAACGTCAAGGAGGAGCACAGACAACGGAAGAACCCTAGGAAACCCAAGGAAATGCCTCGGAAGCGGGAAGGCGTGCAAGTCGCCAACTCGGCTGCAGCGACATATGCTCGTCAAGCATATCGGAAGGGAGAGCACGGACCGGAACGACAGACGCTTGCGGCGTCGCTCATCTTGCCAACGAATGGAAAACTTTCCTCCCCGATTGTTCGCATACGACCCGCGCCTCAGAGCGGTCGACAATCTTCGTCGTCATCAAGCCAAGTCTTCTCCCTTTTGCCAGAGAGGAGTATCAAGTACGTCCCCTTCCGTCTGCGTGGTACAACATGATGCTAATTCCGCTTATAGCGCTGTCGGAAATGATCTGCGACCCGATCTGAATCCAGCATCGGATAGAACATACGCCGGTCAACCCGTGTGGCGTGGTCCAGCGATGGCGTATGGAAGAAGGAGGTGGCGTCTGGCATGGAAGGAGGATGCCTTTCGGCCGAGATTCGTCAGGTTGTTCGGTTGCAGCGCTGTCGCTCCCGCTCGTGTTTGTCCGAGGATGGAAACCGCTCGTATGGCCAACAGCCTACAACTGTAAACACGTATGCGATATGATTATGCTCAACTTCTCATCACACTCGGCATAACTGCTTGTGCCGAGAGGGCGATACTTGTCGTTTTCCACGGCGTACAAGAGTAAGGTGTCTCTGCCGTATAGCGGATGACTCGTCTCACGTTCGTTGTAGTCGCACGGCCGGAGTCCAGCACCACAGAACGTATACGACAAGGCAGAGGACGGTCATTGGGGATTGCAGTATGGGCAAGATCATGTACCGAGTCAACTTGTAATTCATTTACTCATCCAATGCATGCTTTCCAACTATCTACCTTTACAAACCACTTCGAATCACTGACGCGCAACGGCAATCGGCTTGGCAGGCGCAACCCAATCCTTTTCAACACTGCCCGTGATCAAGACCACATCCTGCGGCCCGGCGACCATCTTGCACTCGATCTCCGAATCAAACAACGCCGTGCTGAGAAAGTCGGTCGGGAAACCGTGTTTGAAGTCGTACGCGCGGTCGATCTGGTGCATCTCGTCGTCGGTGAGAACGATCTCGAAGCCCCTAAGGTTACCGAGGAGGTGTTCGACCTTGCGTCCGCCGATGATGGGGAAGACGTAGGGCGTCTTTTGCATGACGTACGCGAGGGCGATGTTGAGCAGCGTGGTGTCGTCGCCCCGCTTGACCGCGAGATCCTCCAACACGGCCGAGACTTGCTTATCGACCTTGGCGATGGGAATCATATTCCTCCCTTCCGAGTTGTTCTTCTCCCTTTCTTCAAAGCCTTGCCGAGTCTGGAACCGACCTTGGTTCAACACCCCGTACGGCGCGAGGGCCATCCCTTCATCCCGCGCCATCGGGATGATCTCCCGCTCAAAGTCCCGCATGGCGGCGTTCCACATGCCTTGGTAGACGACAAACGGTCGCAGCCCGTGGTCCCGCGCGTACTGGTTGGCCTTGGCGACGACCCAAGCCGGGGTATCCGAGATGCCGAGGTAGAGCACCTTGCCGGCGACGACGAGGTCGTTCAAGCCGTGCATGAGTTCCGGGATCGAGGTCGTATAGTCCCAGATGTGGAGGTAAAACAGGTCGAGGTAGGTCGTGCCGAGGCGCTGCAACGTGTTCTCGAGCGAAAGCTTCATTGACTTGGTACCGTTGCCGGTGTAGTTGGCTTGGATCTCGTTCTTGAACTTGGGTCGGTAGCTGTTGGTGTACTTGGACGCGATGACGAGTTGGTCACGGTTGTTGCGCGATCGGAGCCATTCGCCGAGCCATTCCTCGGTCTCGCCGTCTCGGTAGCTGCGAGGGGGACTGTTCAGTATCGGTTTCAACAGCATGGTAGACAGTACTCACACATTGGCAGTGTCCAAAAAGTTTCCTCCCAACCCAACGTACGTATCCAAGATCTTGAACGAGGTCTCCTTGTTGCACTTGCCGTACGTCTCGCTATGGGCCTCACCAAAGGTCATGGTGCCGAGACACATGGGCGAGACCATGAGTGACGCAGAGGGGGCGAGCTGACGGTATCGCGCGAGGACGGAGGGTTGTTGCTTGTTGTCTGACATGGTGAACGGTTACTGGTGGGATGAACGAGTCGATCGGTGGGCGAGGACGGTCTGCTTGTGCGGACGGGACACATCGTTGTGGGTACGAGCTATATAGGCACCATGGGGATCAGCATCGAGACGACATTTTCTTGACCTGGGTTGGAACGGAGAAACATACTGTACTTTATCTTATCACCTCCACTCTCCTTTCTCCATTCTCCACTCCCCACTCTCCACTCTTCATCCACCTCCACCACCGGGAGACAGCGACGCCGCGCCTACTCAACCCTCCATCTCTACGCCTCCAGGGCATTGGCTGGCGAATGACGACGGATAACTCGCTGGACGTCGGAAAGACGTCATCGTCGCCTGACATGGGAATGCCTCGCCATCTGCACCGTCAGCGTTCGGGCAGGCGTTCGCGAGGTGTCCGATCCGCGCGGGTAGGAGCAACCATCGATGGTGTGCGACTGTGCACTTGGCTGTAGTTGCTGTAGAGGTTAGTTCAGTGAACTGTTCAGTGGTGAGACGGCGGCGGGATGGGCGGGATGGACGACTGTGATGGTTACCGCGCACGTGACCACCTAAGCGGGTTGAACGCGTAGCTACGCGTAGCCTTGGTTTGAAGTCTCTCATCAACGATCAAGCTACCTTTTCCGAGCCGATAGGCTGCTGGCTTCGATGGCACCCTCTGTGATGACCCTCTGTGACTCTGTAACACGACCGACGAGCTTACGTACCAATTATTCAACAGCTCTTCTGCTCTAATCGCGTAACACTGCAACACACGTATTCACACAATCACACAATCACACAATCACACAATCACACAATCACACAATCACACAATCTCCTATTCAAAAGTGATTGTGGAAATGAGGGGGATGTTGACTATCACGCATTCAGTGACTTATACGTTCGAGAACGTTCAATGCCTCAGCTTGATACTCGGGAGTCAGGACGTGCGCAGCGGACGCTTTTTACTAAGGAAAGCTGTCTTCTAGGTATGGTGTGCGCGTGTGATCCTCATTATCTGTGATGGGCAATCTATGATGCGAGACGTTTCACGAACATCAGGTCAGTACCGCCGGGCCCTACACAATCAGGGGCTCATTGGATATTACTGTGGATGAAAAGAGTGACAATTGATCAGCACAAGGGATACCACCTTCTCGCCATCCTTTGACAAAGTGGTTCGTTCGCACGATCCTTACAGAGATCCAAAGAGAAAAGTGTATATACAGCGCTGCCCCCAAAGCTCAATAGCCTTGTGCACGAACGGATCAATCCTTCTACGTCGCCGACAGGAAAACCATCGGCTTCGACAAACATCACAGAGGTAGGCAAAGGTCTTCGAAGTCACATCGTCACGTCAACTCAGTGGATTATGGGACTTCCAGTATGGCGGGCTCCATCGCCCGGGGCTCGGACTAGGCATCCGGAGGCGTCTACCACACCGTCTCAGCCGGAACTAAGGTCTCCTCCACCATCGCGTGCTACCCCTACGATGTTCGCCACAACAACCTCTCGACTCTTGAGAGGCCTGTCGCCACGCACAGCTTTCCATTTCAGCGGGCTAACGCCGCAGGTGGGTCCTCCGGAAATAGTCAGAAATTTACCCCATTTGAGACCGGTACTGGGCTACATAAGAATGGAGCGAGAATATGCAGTCGCCTCATTCAACACAGGTAACATCTAATCGGTTTCTGCCTAGCCTGCACTGGTCGCTGATCCATGTCTGCCCTCTCAAGCGATAGGGCAAGCGGACAATGAGAATCAGACCCGGCACCATGAAGTCGTCTCATCATATGCAAGCAGTGCCACATTGGGCTTGTCCCGGCTCGTTCCGCCTCAAGGACCTACCTACACCTTCGAATTACTGACAGCCATCTGCCCACGGCGGAAGGTATTAGCTTCGTAGGATGGGCGGAAGGACTCTCTCACGAAGCTTGGACCAGCAATGGATCGGAATTCTTGATAAAATTCACGCGGCGAGCAGATAACGCCACACGCACCGTAGATTCAATTCCGCAACCAACAATCGAGCTCACTTCTTTCGGCCTAAGACTGAACGTTGTGCACAGCCTACGGACCATTGATTCACGATGGGAGTTACCGCCGGTGGTCTCCGAAAACTTCCATCTGGATCTCGATGCCACGCAAAGGCTCGGAAGAGCAATCGAACAGACCTGTATCCACAGCGGAGAACTATATCGCCTCAGGACCGCCCAGGCGCAGGCAATCATGCATGGCTAGCGTACTGTCACTATTCTTAAGTTATTGCCCCACGGACCAAGCTTCGAGTACTCAGTGTAAACATAGGTTCAGTTTTTCCCGATTATATGTCTTGTGAAGGAAGCCTGATTCACTGGTGCCAATTCTGTCTCCAAACCTTTCCTTTACTTCGCTATAGAGTATAACACTCATCCACCCCCATGTGTCAAGTCTGAATACATCCCTCACTGAAGCACAGTACTTCAGCGGCTGGCGATTCATTTCTGATCCGCTGCAGCTTCCACAGACTCCGCGCCTCCCAGAGGTATTCCGTTACCTGTCAAGTGTCTCCTTTGTACCTTTTCCCAATCCCAATTGACCAACTGTCGTTGCGTACTAGCAAGGTGGCTGCGGAGAGGACGACCGCAGAATACAATGGGCGGGAAAACGAGAATCGACGAAAATTCTTCACGTCCAGGAGTTGGCGAGTGGATCAAATACGAACTATACTGCTTTGGATCAGGAGATACGCTACGTTCTGGAAGCTAATGTGGACTTGTAAGGAAACTTGGATACTAAGCCTCAAGCGTGGCTGGTAGCTGATGCGGACGGACTAGTGCACGACAATGAGCGGCTGCGGACATTCAGACATTGGTCCTTCCACTTGACCTCACAGTCACGTCTGCTGGGACATCTCTCTCTCTCGTATATGGCCAGCAGCGTATCTCTACAGCTCAAGGGATATGAGGGAAATGATAGTTGAACGCGATGATTGATATGCCATACTACTTCGTTGGAAAACTAAGATTCTTCTGTTACACCTTGCTTTTCTGTTTTGATTTTGAAGTGCTAGATGTCAACCTACTACGACCTGAATATCTGTGTTCAAAGACCGATGTCTGTGAAATGATGCAGCACGTGACACAAGCAAAGCCTCGTGGCAGACCTTCGGATCTACGTGGCCGTTCGACCCTTACGGCCGCATGCCCACCCTGCAGAGCATATTCTCTAGTGATAGAAGCACTCACGGTAGAGAATTTATCGTAAACTAGTCGAAGAGAACAAGAGCTTGCTGCCTGATATGGATCGCGTCATGAATGAGCAGAGGCAACTCCTTATGACAACCAGTCAATGCCGTCACCAGGAAGTTCCAGAGTGAGAGGACGCCCGGGTATGAACAAGCAATGAAGGTTGTACCATAGGCCAATCATCGAGATCATGTCAATCTCGGTGGCTAATCGGAGATTGCGGCCTAAAAAGCATCTGGTGTGTTCTATGATTGCACATGGGGGATTCGGGCATCCCTCAGGTGCGAGAGATGATCACAATCTTCATGTCGCCTATTGAGGAATGTGTCGCTCTGGGTCGATCCTTCAAGTCTCGAGTCAGAGTTCACACGCTAGGCACGATCAATCCGTGCCAAGAGATACCATTCTCGCACTAGTAACACCCCACGTCGCGCTTGAGGACATAACTTCGACAAGTGAAAGACTGCAGCATCGGATCGTTGATGCACATTGGGCGGTTGGAGTGCCACATCGAGCGCGAAGAATGTAGGGAATCTGACTGTCGCGGGCCAAATGATCTGTCCTACTTGGTCTCAATACAGCAAAGCCGATGTTAAGGGATCCAAGTACACGTTAGTATTACTTGCTCTACGGCGCGACCAATGTTCCAATACCGAGTGGAAGACCGAATACCGAGAGTAGCTAGTCCTAGAGAAGTCTTGCCCTCAAGAAAGCTCCGCGATTGAAGGCGAATCTAAGGCTAAAGATCATTGGCTATTACAAGTGAAGGCAATGGCCCTCATTCTATATCTATCCAAATCTGATAGGGCCAGCTGCGAAAGCACAATGGAAGTAGTATGCTTGATACTATCCGCTTTGCAGTCGGCAATAATATCGGCGAAGACTTGGCTGCCTGATAATAGCGAAGATACCATCATAGATAGTATGTGTAAAGGTGTGGGTGGATGTCAGACCGTTAGGATGACTTACCAGACCGTTGGTTGGGCTCGAGTTGCAATAAGATGTGCTTTACTAATAGAAGACGTTAGTAGTAGGAAGGGTAGCTAAACCTTACTAGCACTGGTTGACTCTCTATAGTATGCCGTCGCTCAGTGATTGAGACAACTTCATACGATAAAGGGTGAGAAGCAAAAGCAAAGGGGGATTACAACTGGCATTTGGCCTGCCTTATATAGGTGTTCCTTATCTCTTACTCCAGGAGATGCTGGCTAAGCAGGCCGATGGGCGGCCCGTGCGTAGGGCGCAAGGTGAGGGCGGAAGAGTCTTGTGAAGTACGTAGTGGACTTCGTAATTGACATCGATGTTGGATATGGGGCGCCCGAAGCTTGATAAGCGCGCGACTGACGTGTGAGGCAGTTACGAGCGAACGGAGCGTGCGATAAGGGCGGAAAAGGCGGAAACGAAGCGAGAGATATGGAGCGAATGTTGGTACAATAATAGGACGGAAATATGAGACGGTAAGTAGACAGAGTGTCGTCGAGCCCTTACAGTATTCGAGATATGATCGAATAAGTCTCTTGAAGGCTTGTGCTGCTTTGCTCATGAGCTATTATGAAATGTCGCATCATCCAGTGTTGTAGAGAAAGCATCATCTGCATACGTTTCTCGAGTAGGCACTATACGAAGCTATAGAAAGGAACCATTGGAGAGTTGTATCACTACATCGCGCCTTTCCGACGTGTATTCGTATTACTGGAATGAACCCAGTCTATGCTGAGCTGTTCGAAAGAGAAGTCAGATGTGATTTCAGCCTCGTCATTTTGGTGTTTCTACGATCTGTTCCCAATTCATAGCGCTTAATACCGCTTGAAATCATCGAAATTGTAGTGTCTTGTGCCTTGCATTGCATCTTAGCGATGTGACCTACTCGCTCGGCTTGGTGTCATAAGATACTGGCGACGCGGGGAGTCATTGACAGCGCAACCGAACAATGCGACCTTTGCATCAAAGAGACTGTTGAGTCGCAATTTTTCCGGAACTCACTCCTCTCGCCATTGCTGAAACGGTAAGGGAAGAGAAGCGCAGTCTAGGTCCGCTTCAAGCGCACTTAGTTCACTCAGAATTGGCTCTCGGAACTTCGATTCCCCAGCAGTCGCTCTGAAATTGAGTGTTGTGTAAAGATGCTGTCGAGTCTCTTTCTCCGTATGACGTACAGTACCTTGAAATTCGGGAACATTGGGACATACGACTGACGCTGGGTCGCGTAATGTGTCGGTCGTTCCGTCTGCCAGATTCTCGTAAGCTTTTGCCCGGCCGCCATTCAGTCTGTAGAGATACGACTGCTTCATCCTGCTTATTCCACCTTACGCCCATACTCGTCACCGCTACAGCCCTCAGCAACCCCGTCATCATACACACACACTTCACACACTTCACATACTTCGCCTACTTCACAACTTCACTTACTTCATTTTCTGCACTTCTGCACTTCTGCACTTCTGCACTTCTGCACTTCTGCACTTCTGCACTTCTGCACTTCTG
>JAKLLX010000138.1:0-41399 GCA_022813745.1 Naganishia kalamii | reverse complement strand
ACCACGTCCCAAAATCCACTTTTTTTCCCCAGTCCCCCGGGCATTTTTTTGTCCTTGTTGTGTGTTTTTTTTTAACCCCCGCCCCCCCCCCCCCCCCCCCCCCCCCCCCCCGCTGGTCAGGAATGAGCACGACACTGACGATATTCATCTCAGTACTTTTCCCTTCACTCGAGTCCCGGATTCGTTCTTGGTTCTTGCGATTCATTCCAGTCGGGAGTTCTTCACCAGAGTCTGAAGCAACGCTGATTACGTTTGTAATTTCCAGTTCTATCGTTTACCACGAGGATACCTCGATGATCTAGGAGAGTATTCCAGGAGATAGTAGCTTGAGAGATTGACTGCCTGATCCGTGGATAGGAATTCAAAGAACGAATCCTCTTTTCCGACTGGGTCCTCGACCCTTTCCCTGACTACCACTCCGCGGCCGACAGCAGGTCACTCAAATATCAGTCTGAGTACGGGGTTCGGGCAGTCGGAAATACGTTGAAACAGCAGGGGCTTCAATCAATTGGAATGGAGAATGTGAGAGAGGAGGAAGGGGTATTGCGAGAGGAGGAGGGAGGGGCGTCTTACGGGTCCCTCCCCTTCTCTTACATGACATGGCCATGAGTGGGTTACGGCGTGCACGCAGTCGGACATTACGCCGAAGAGGAGAAGGTGAGGGAACAGCGGAAAAGAGACAGGCCACCGGGAAGAGCTGCGGGACCTCTTTGGCTGGCGTCGAACCCCCCGCGGAATTGGCATCCACTGCGAGAATGGATCAGCAACCTGCCTAGCTGTGTCGAATCGATCCGCTACGCCAACAAGGACGCGAACCGTAGAGATACAGACTCTCTCACACCACTCCTGAACCCTCCTCGAAGTACCTTTCATAGCTGCTATACTAGATTGTCCCCCCTAGTGGCGGATATACCTATCATATGAAATATATGGCCACCTTCCTAGACTGTCCATTTCTGACTGTGCAAAGAGGAAAGCCTTGGGATACAACACGAGCAACGCGGGCCCCAACTCTGGCCATGTAACTTCCCCTTCGACATCTGCTGATGTGATGTCGAACAAAACCATTCGACCAGTAGTTGTTCAGCCCACTCTCGCCTTTGCATCCCAGCGACAGCTGAAATGCCCAAGGACACTTCAGCTGCCCAAGAACACTTAGCTGCCCAAGGGCATTTAGCTACCCATGGACACTTAGCTGCCCATGGACAACTCTCTGCCCATGGACATTTCCACTGCCAAACGACATCTTACTGCCCAAGGACACTGCAGTTGCCAGGGACATTTCGACTCCCCATGGGCAGTGGGCAGCAACTCTACAGTGTTCGCCACTGCTTTCCAGCCAGCTTGGACAGGTCTATATAGAGCTCTTCAGAGCAATGTAATAGCTCTCATGACTATTGATCACCCATTGATTCAGTTTAATTCACGGAGCTACCTTGAGTGCAAGACTTCTCGAGGACTTGCTACCCTCGTCTTCCCCTCAGGTATATAACATCAGCCCATTCGATAACTCAAGTAATACCAACGTGTGCTAAGATCCCTCATACAACGGTCGTGCTACCTAAACTCTGTTAAAATAGACCATTGGCCCGCGACACGAACTACCAGTGCCGCTCAGCCCGCGGCATCGGCCGCGTCGCCCCAGCGTCAGTCCAGAATGGGCCCTGATCGTAAAGGAACAGCCTATCTTTACTGATTCTTAGTGGTATCTTCACTCAGTCGCACCCACCTTTCGCCCTCGTCTCTCGCTTTCCGCCTCGCTCCGAGTCTCGTCTCTGCCTCAGTAGCATTGCTGCTCTGTATCATGACAGCTGTCGTACAGCGCTAAAAGATGTGTTGTCCGTAGCCTCATATCAATACGCGTATCATGTTCACTCACCATCTATCTTGGACGCCCAGCATTCGTCATTCGTACGCAGCAATCCCGCGTCGTCACCAAAACGCGCTTACCCTTCCGCTGAACGCCGTGGGCTCGATTCGCTGGGTCTTTGGCTGACGACCTTTTCATACCCTCGGGTAACGTACCCTGGCCAGGGGATTTAAATAAGAAGCCGTTTCTTTTTGCGCCAATAGACGCGCAGGGGTATACTTCAGGACGATTCGCCAGGGAAAAGTTGAAAGCGTTGTTACCGAGGCAACATGACGATTCACTTCCGCGCTAAACGGGTAGTCCTTTTCAGAAAGGGACTAGGCGTCGGGGGCAGCATGACTCATCCTGCAGCAGCACCACTTCCTGCGCGGCTGTCTGCAGAAGTATCGTTCCTCATGCTGCTACCACCATATTGCCGACCATATCGCCGCCCAGGGAATGCAGAGGGTCCCAAGGGACCTCTTGCGAAGGAATGGTTCGCCACCGCTGGTTTACGAGTATATGTAGGAGCCCATTTGCAACTCTTTGGCATAGACTTCATGATTTGATTCACGTATTCTCACCAGCATCACGTCGGCGAACAAGCCTTCGGAACGGCCGCCAACCTCAATCGGACGTGTAGAGAGTACCATGCGTGGACGTCTCCGGTCCTCTGGGAGACCGTCACCATGGCTCCGCCTAACGTAGAGAGGATCGCGCAGCATGGATTGCCGTCGAATCTAAAATATGTTAAGTACGTGAATTTTGCCGGCGGTGTATCTGCTCTCGCTCGATCCAGACCTCTCACAGATTCCTATTCCATCCATCCCTTGCCGCCGATCATCACATTTGTCTCCGCCACATTTCCTCACTTGACGATATCGGTCGACGTAGATCTTCAAGGCGTCCGGCATCCGAGCAGTGTCCGCCACATCCTTGTTCACAAGCCGTTTCCATGGCAAGCGCGTGCCATATCCTCGCGACCCGAATTCTCTTTGAATCCCCTCGTCCGGACGAAGTCTGCGAGGTCGTCGTCCAAACCTTCAGGCACCTGGGGATCGCATTCGGTGCCACCGCGGCAATCGAAGGATTTCCGCTGCGTCAATGTCAACTCGCCCTGAACACTCCGTCCCGTCCAGGCGATTCAAGAAATACGGCTCGAATCGGGGGCCTTTCTCCAATCGCACCCGCTGGATAGGCTAGCATTCGTCAAGACGGATTTGGCCTTCCACGACTCCGCCATCATGTCTGACACCAGGGTCCCGTCAGATCGATCGGCTCAGACAATGTCCCCAGCTCTCGCATGCCTCGTAGTGGCTAGCCACCAGGTACCAGAACAGAACCTCCTGAATCTGGAGCACATGGAGAGAGACTGTGCAGCTCAAATGATGGAGAATATCGGGACCAGCTGCTTGTTGAGGGACTCGAGATCCTACTGACATCTGGGAGTATCGCTCGGTTATGGATCGATATCGAGGTTTGCGGACGAGGTAAGCTCCTTGCTATGTGGTCGCGGAGAGGATACTGATCTCCCAGTCTTTATCCGCTGAGCAATTGGCATCTGTGAAACCGCAAGTCATCTTTTCGAGAGGAACTATACTCGATCGCAAGATCAAAGATCTCACAAGTTCGACTCGCAGAGGTCCGTGACATTTGCTCCGCGATATTTGCTGCTTGACGTGTCTTTTGTCGAGGGACTACGCATTGACTATGTGATTCTCACCTGATCTAGCGACTTTGCCAGTTGCTTGATGGCTAAAGCTCGAGGAGTCAAGGATAGCTAGTTCTTGATCTGAGAGGCTGAAGGCATTGTCAATCAGATCTCATACTAATTTGCATGGCACAAAGTTACAATTCAGTGGTAATAGAACTAGTTCTGTTTGTATGTGTTTGGCTTATTAGTAAAACGCTACATTACCAAGAGAAACTGTCCATGTCGGTATGAGTCAAATCTGCCTGGCGGTCGTTTACCTCAGCATGCGTTGTCCATTGCACCATCTGCTGTCGTCCACCGCACTGTCAGAGGCACAACCCAAGGAAACGGGAAGCTCCCTAGAGTTGGTCAGGGATCTGCTTATGTCAGCATTTGGGCAGAGCTTACCAGTCTTATAACATATGATTCCAATCGTCGTAAATGTTAGATGTCATGTCTGGGTTGACGATCGCTATGCTTACCGCTCTCGTGCTTGGCACCGCTGGCAATGGATTCATAGACTCATCATCAATCATCCTACGCAGCGAATTCGACCAACAAAATTGGGAGCGGGTGCCCCGTCTGCTGATAAGCAGATGGCAGATGTTCAGAGCTATCGCAATGAGTACGTTTCCCTCTTCGAAATCATTCAAGGTCCGGATAGTTTCCGATCGTAATCTTCATTCCAGTATCAGCGGTACTTCCGCGCCACCCAACCGTAACAACACAGGGCTTGGGCCTGGGAACTCCAACTATCATATCGATAAGGTAGGAACAGGCAGATGTATTGAACCAGCGTTGATACCTAATTCCGCCCGGGAGTTCCAGCTGGCGAAGGGGTCGTCTCGGATTGAGGTGTGATACTCAAAGCAGGATCTTTTCCAGGCCACGTTATCCCCGCTAGTAGGCTACTTGTGAAGGAGATCGACACGGAGCCTGGAAGGCGAAAGAGGAACGAATACCGGGGTAGGTTGTGAGTGTCAGCTACAACAGTCGGATAGAGTCGGGAAGCTCACCATACCTTTTTTGATCGACGGAAGCAAATGTTTGTCAGATGACTACTTGCTAAAGAGGATTGTGTTTCCTTCCCTTTACGGCTGATGTTGGGCATTGAATATCATCGACCTCGAGTTGCGTCAGGTTCACATGCACGACACTTGGCTCCGCGAGGATTGGTGAAAACATTTCATTCGGTACGCGCAGGAAAAGTGACGTATGCCTCATCATCTTCGTATCATATTTCCGCCGCATAGCGAGTGACTGAAGTGCTCGACCACATCTGAAGGGATGGGCACCCTAGAACGAATCATAAAGGGGAATACGCAAGCGAATTTTAGCCTGGCCCAACATTCGAACACTTCTCCAAGAGGTGAACTGCGGATCGACGATGCTCGTAATGTATTGGGGACCGACACGTTTGGCGTTGCGCCTGAGCGTATCAGGTGTTGGCCGTTATTTGTCAGGGACCAATACGGGACTAATCTGGGACTTAGCAAGTGGACCGACAGCCTCGTCGACGAGGAGGCATGGTTGTTTGAACGGATGCAACCCACCCCCGGTGGTGAAAGCCTTAGAAGTGGGGGACCTGTTCAAAATTATCGGTATTGATCGCGAAAACTCCCTGGTGAGTCCGCTCATGGTCTCCTGCGTAACAGACGTCCTTTAGCGGCAGTGTCAAGACATCTCCCAATCGAGTTCGAATCTTCTCTCCTCTCCTGATACCCGACCAGAAGGGCGCACACCGACTGACTACTACAAGTTTTTGCAGCCTCCATTCTATCAAGATATCTGCGGTCGGCAGGCACGAAACCCCGCATATTGTTCGCAAAATTGCCTTTTCTATGCTGTATAGAGATGGGAAAAGTGCACTTTGGCAGCCATCGCATGTCCTATGCCTCAAGCATTCAAAGGAGAATTCGTATGCTGAGAGCCTTTCGCTCTGGGGCTTCATGGCGAATCGCGACTAACTGCGATACATTGATAGGACTGGCGATCAAGCCAACAGGTGCCACCTCGTGGTATCATGTCATCTTGGACGAACAGAAGCCGGCAGTGCTTCCTGGTCGACCCGACATAATCATGAAGTATCATCTATGTACGTGCACTGCGCCTATTCCGAGGTGGTGCAGCTCTGACACATGTAAACTACAGGGGGAAAGAGCGCGTCGGCGAGGCCTGGTTGCGCGTCCCATACGGTAATGGAGTTGTGTTGCCGACGCTCAACCTGGATGCCATGACAGCTTGTGAGCTTTCAGTCACCTGCACTTGCTCCACACTTTCCTGATTTGTCTGTGCAGCGTGATCCCTCCCAAATGGTCCGTACGCCTGTTTGCATCTCGGTTCACGTTCGTGCCGGGGGGCTCACTCTTGCAATCGCAGCATGACTAGGTACGAACGGTCTCCATTTCGCGAAGTCTTTTCCACCTGTATTCGATGCCAACGCGTACGTTGTAAGTCTCCTTTCATAAATGACTCAAGTCCTAGCAAGCATCACCTGACTTCTACGCATCAGCTGATCACACTCCCTCGGCTTACACGGCTGGCTATGATGTCCGCCATCAGTTCCGTCAGTTACGATCGGAGGTTTGATCACGTTCAGCTCCGGTTAGCCTGTTAGATATATTTATAGCGAGCCTCCAGACTCGATACCCCATCGCAGTCGGATTGGAGCTTCATCGCCACTGAATCGTGATCAAGCGGCGTATACAGCGGACCAACTTGCGATGGTTGGTATTCATGCTCCGTCGACCATTGCCTCTGATGGCCCTTGATCAATTGACTCGTAGTTCAACGGGTTTCGCATCTTGAGATGTTCCGGTTCCTTGCCGTGCTGAACCGGGGGATTTGCATGGGCGAAAGTTGTTGAACGGAAATACAGCTGCCGGACCATCTGGACCGACCGATAGCTTGGTGTAAGTGTAATCCGCACGACGATGATCGCATGGCCATAGGCTCACGCCGCACATATGTAGACTGGCGGTGTACATCCCGATCCATCGCACCGCATCGGGCGAGGCGATAACCAACAACCTCACCCCTCATCTCGAGAGAGCCCATCGCCCCCCCCTCCTAATGCCCCGCGGCAGGAGACACAAGAAAGGGAAAGGTCGATGCAACGTTGAACGAACAGGAATCGCAGCAGCAACCGATCAACGACAAAGCGTTGCGGAGCTGAAAAAGCAAGAAGAACGAGATGCACGGGAACGAGCAAGGCCGCGAGTCTACGGGCTTCTCGTAACAGATACTCCGAGTGATCTCGCCGAAATCAGTGTCGGCACCGTTCGCTTCGATAAAAAATATGTGTGGAAAGGGCTATCGATCTGTCGTGGTCGGTCGAAGACATCGGTTGTGATGTGCAAAAACAAACTCGTTAGCGTCAGTTGAATCAATACCTTCTGTGTGCCAGGAGCGCCTTGTCATGAACGACACTTGTTCCCTGTGTTGTGCGCCTAGTCTCTAGCCTAGGGGACTCCTGGATCTTTTTCTCTGCCCGCAGTTTTCGACTCTCTCCTGTATTCGCCACGTATCGACTCTATGACCATCTCAGCTCTAACGGCCAACTCTGCATTATACCTCACTCACCGGCTACTGCTCACCGTCCACTCCCGGCTGCCAGCTGCTAGGTGACCTGCGACCAAGTCACTGACTGCTAGATGACTCGATCACTCACTGTTGGACGACTCGGTCACTCGCTGCTAGACGGCAGAAGACTTGCTTTTGCAGAATGCCCTCTAGAGGCTACAGTACAATTTGCCACCCGTTTGCCACCCAGTCTGACGTCTTTATAAGGCAAGGGTTTTGACCCTGGCCACAGTTGTATTTCTATCTTGCTCAGAGCAAGATTAAAGATATCCTAGATCAATAAGTGCCTTCATGCCCCTTGGGTCTCTGTCGATCGATCCCGCATCATAGTTCGTAGTTCCTCGTTCTGTTTTAAATCTTTGTTTCGGCGCCAAGGCCCTTTGCCTATCTCTCACACGCCCACGATGATGCATCAATCTGTGCGTCACTATTGATCAAGGTCTTGCAGAACAAAGCGCGAGACTGCTTAGCCTCGTGGAGAACTTGCGAGCGCTGGCAATGTTTCTTCTGTTTCTCACAGCCTTAATGATGCTATGCACGTAGTCATCCTTAACCCTCTCGATAGCGAGGTAGATGCCAGTCGATGACACCCGGATGAAAAGGCAATCGTCGGGTCCCCGGAGGAGATAGGTGTAGGTAGGGCAACCCCCAAGCAGGACTTCAGACGTGGGTTCAAGCGTTATGTAGCAACCCTCACTAAGTACAACCGTCCCCAGTTGTCGATGATCTTCAGACCACAAAAACCACAAAGGAACAGCGGAGGAACAATACACCCGAAGGAATGACATAGAAGTGGCGCAGCACCGATAGCTCGGACATGGCTAGCTATACTCCGGCGAGCTCCCCCAGGCTGAAGCGAAAGGATCTGCAGAAGCTTGTTGTTTAGGTACGTCTCGGCTTGCGTGTGTGCGAATGAGTTGTCTCTCAGGAGCCCGAAGGCTTACTACCAACACCTGAAGACGGCAAGTCAGGCGGTAGATGCACCGGCTGGTAAGCGGGGCGTCGTGCCGTCCAAATCAAGTATATCGACAGTCCCGACATTCCCTTCTGGTGAGCAGACGCGTTCGCACGATGCAAGCCCCAGGTGTGATGGGAACATTATCCTGTAGGTGAACACGACGAATATTCCCAAGGGGAAACGAAAGACGACACCCTGTTCTACGACGGTGGCGCCGATGAATGCATGACATATCTCCCCAGGAACGACTTCCGGACTCATGGACAAATTCACGGGTGAATTTCAGTATTGCGCCTTCATCGCAATCATGGCATGATCACCATCCGTCACTACGACGCCGCGGGAGGCTTGTCATGGATTTGGCTAGTGGCCGGCCAAAAGGCCTGGACGGTGTATCTATGGGACCCCATAGAAGGACTCGCAAAAGTCGATGAGGGCGTACTCCGTCCAGGGAGCGTCGTGTAAGACCTGGAACCGGCTTTGGCGGTAGGTGCCCTTACTGATTCAGCTCACTTGAGGCGATGAAGCCGCGCAGTACATACATCAGGTTTACATAATCAGCAACTCGATTGGTCACGGTTTCCCCTTCTATCTGTCCTCTCACCTACACGAAGCGCTCCGCAGCGGACTGAAGAGCAAAACCCGTTGCCCTGTCCAACCAATCCATGTCTGGCTTTCGGTCATGCAGCGATGATCTGGTTTGCCGTGCTTTTGACTCCGCCGGAGGTCCAGGCGGAGATATATCACGTGAGTGCGAGCCTCCAGTTCCTGACGAGCCTGTTCCCAGCTGAATCTTCTGCTTAGAGCCCCGAAGTGTTCGACGCCTGCAAGACATTGCTGCGGCACACGGCGCAAACCACGATTGTTGCATTCCTACCGTCGACATACGTCACAGCAGCAAAGGCCGCCATTGTCACTGTGCTGCGCTATGGTGGGTGGCTGACCGCCTGCGTTCTCGATCGCCTGCAGGAGGCCTAGAAATGACCCGGCCCTTTTAATGAATATCTCAGTGGGACACGCTCGTGCTGTACAACCTGTAGGAAACTATCTCACATATGTCCTGTTTCTATCATTGGCATGGGACCGCTGAGTTCCGGCCGTTGCGGTTACGAGGCTATTTCTTGACCTCTCCTAGCAATCTGATCCATTATACCATAACTAATAAACACACAACGACTGCAGCGGGTCTCTAAAAAAAGACTGATATAAAGGTTTTAGGGAGTATCAGACAGTTGGAATGACTCACTAGACCTAAGGTTGGGTTCGAGGTGCAATAAGATGTGCTTTACTAAAAGAAAGACGTGAGCAGTAGCCAGGGTAGCTAGTCCTTATGACTGGTGACCCTTTGTCGAGTTGTGGCGAGACAAGTTGATTCGATGAAGGGTGACATAAAAGGGCATGAGCTATTACAAACGAGGGAGATGTGTCTCTATATATACGTATTGGGCTGAGCCTGAGGATCACTGGTGAGATATAATCCATGATATTGTCTCTGATAATATGCGAGATAATATTGAAGTTCTGAGATAATATCGGATTCCGTGGATAATATCGGATTTGGTGTATAATATCAGGTTTAGTGTATAATATCGGGTTTCGTGGATAATATCGGTTTCCTGAGATAATAACGGATTCGTGGATAATATCAGGGTTCTGGCAAACTGAAGTAGAGTTGTATCATCACAAGTTGGACCCCTTACAGCACCCCCGCTTCGAAAAGGTCGACGTCCACGTCGAGCAGTGGAATCAAACAGCGATCTATCGAAGTCGCTTGGTGAAAGATTTGTTGTAATCAGTTGTAGTATCTTGTTCGATAGATTTCCAGTATTCCTCAATGAGATCTTACGAATTGTCTAAGTTCCCTGCGGGTTCCCATGTATCGTCGTGGGTTTCGTAACCTTTCCAGGCGACCATGTAAGACGTATGTCCTTCATTGTTCATTCTGTGATGCTTTATAGTTTCTACTTCGTATTCTATGACCTCGTTTTCCACGATAGGAACAGGTGGAGGTGGGATAGCAGTTCGTCCTATGAACTCTTGAGGCGTCTCGGTAAAGCCCTTAAGGTACTGAGAGTTGATGACAGGATGAATCTTGATGTGTGCCGGAAAATCCAACTGGATGTTGTTCTTTCGACCTTCTTGACTATAGGCCAAGGTCCCACATACTTGGGTCGAAGTTTCTTCGAGCCTTTGGACTTCAGAAACGAAGCTGCAGGCCAGTGATTGGGGACTCAACTTCCCTGCTCGCCATTGTGCGATGGATATTCCAGGACTGAGTAACATGTACGACTGCGGGATATACGCTATCGAATACGCCATTCATATGATGAAAGACGACAGCACACTCAGGCAACACATCTTTACTGGACGCACCTATGCCGAGAAGGTGAGGGACGAGCCCTCAGCAAGCGTGAACTGCCATCGATCCCTCGAGCAAAGGCTTGGAATTGCAGACCCTCATTCTGACACTGGCCTGAGAGCGACTTACCATTCGCTCGACACACCACCCAGGGGCTCCAGCCCACCGATGTCTAAGTCCACTGATCGGCTCGGAAGCTTGCCCGACGATTACGTAGAGCCTAGACTTCATTCAGACACGGGGCAAACTTTGCGAACCGGATCCTCAACCCCGCTCCGCCAGCGAAAAGGAAGACACAAGTCGACACGAACAAAGACGCCAAGAGAAGAAAGAAAATGAGAAAGCAGAACTATGTAAGGATGGCGGGGTCGATTTGCAACTTGATACTGACACTCATACATGGAAGAAGCTTGAGCAATCTGAAAGGACGCCGTTACCATCTCAGGCCGTTTCCTATAGTCAACATTGCAGCGGGCAACAACAACACGAAAAGCTACAGCAAGATCATTCAAAAACTCACCAGTCTGATGTTCGTTTGCCTTGGTATGGGCCGGCCGGCGCGCTGGCATCGGAGAGCCGGATATCTGAGCGATATGAGCGAACGGTCGGCCTGCTCAAATCAGCGACTATATGAGGGTCCTTTCTGACCTCGGGATATGGGGAGAAGAGGAGAGTTGAGATAGGTGTAGCGGACTTGATGTATGATTGCGTGATTGAGGAACACGCATGACCCGTACTGTGAATCAAAATTTGTGCATATGGCCAGCCTTCAGTCAAGCGCGTCAAGGGAATGGTGGGCACGAAGCACAAAGAGATCTATCGCGTACAAGCATGACTCACAGTTTCACCTTCCAAACCAAACGCTTTCACTACACACTGAAATAGCTACATCGATATTTCGAGCAGAAGAACCGGTCTAATTGACCATCGTGGATTCCTGAGTCTGGGCTTGCTGAGCTTGGCAGCGCGGTTAGACGGAACGGCGACCGGATTCATGGCATTTGCACTCACTGCAAGAGACAAGTAGAGTTCAGCCATTTGCATGCAGAAGACATACGACGAACAGCCCCCCGCTTGAGCCAGCGGAATTTCGATCCTGGTCCACAACCCGGAGATGGCTTGATCTTTGCCATCTTGAAGAAAATCCAACGCTTGAGGGTGAGCCCGGATCCATTCTAGCCATTTCCTCTGGCATCCCGATAGGATGTCTTGTGTCTTGGACTATCAGCCTTAAGCCATTTGGCAGCAGGACACTACCACCTGCCGTCGAATGTCGTAGTGTACGGGCAGGGCACCGGGACCGAATACCGGAAAGCGCAAAGACCGGAGCGCGCCCTCAGGGTCTTTATCTTTCGCCAAGGTATGTTAGGCTCGTTCAAGGTGATCGATGTGGAAGGATTTCGTTGTTGTACCACGTGGGGCCTTGCTGAGGAGCCTGCGAAGGATTAGGGTTTCCTTCGAAAGATGATGTGCAGTGTGTAGTCCATCGGAGAGAGGCCGATCGGAGATTAGTGACAACTGAAAAAAGGCAAATGACTCTCAAATTTCGTCAGGAAGAACAGCGCGAGTTCCAACTGCTCCTCTGGCTTCGACTGCGCTTGGAACGTCGAACGTCAACGAGGAGTGAATTAGCGAATCTCTTGCGTGCTAGCGTATGCTGCCACTTAGCGATGGGGCCGAAGGGCGTCAGTATGGCGGGTCGTTACACTTACAGGTGTATTCTTTGGCTAAAGCCCGTTGGGGTCAGTCCAAAGGATACGGCACATCGCGGAGGGAGGCTCGGTGTGTATGCGCGAGAGAAGTTGACATCTCCGACCTTTCTCAACCAGTAATTGGCGATGGGCCGTGAGCTGCGCATTCGCCGGGCATGTCGTGAACGATAAAGACTTCCGCTTATCTACGCCCGGGGCTCCGTACCACCTTGTTGCTAGTCTATAGGATGGATGTTTCAAGTCGAGCCGGACGACGGTCGGAAGTAGAACCATGGGATCTTGACTGTATCAGGGGATCATATCGAGAAAGGAAGCCATGTCGCCTTTTCTTCGTTATGGAAAGCGGTTTACTGGGCTAGAGTTGGTCTCTGGCCTCGTACAAAACCACGAGATGAATTGCGATGCCGTCAGGGCCGTATCGAATCCATGAGCATCTGACGCTCAACAAGGAAGCTATGCAGGGAGAGAAGGTTGGCACGAAGCTTTGGAAGCTAAGCTCCATCCATCAGCTCGATTTCGGCCAACATTCGTGTTTCAGATGTCACGCGTGTTTACTTTTCCGAGCGATGAGTGACTTTCCGATTCATATTCGCGGGTTATGCCCGATTGATTTTCGGACTTTGCCTTGCAGACAGCAGGAAAACAAAGGAGTGGTTTGCTTTGCTACTTATATCCTGCAAGCATCCCATTTTGCAATGAAATCCTCATTGGTCTTCAGTACTACAGGGATCTAGTACTGAATCCTTCCAAACGACGGGTCATCCAGAGATTACCACGCATAGCGATTGACGCAATGTCATCTCACCATATTCGCCGGCTTCGGAAACCGCTATCAACAATTAGATTTTATCGTATCAGAATACGTCCCCCTCAGCCGTCGACTAAACGTCCGCACGATCAGTCCGTCTCTTCCCAGGACTCGACTTCGGAGGACACGGATTCTGAGCCCATCGTCCCGCCATCCAAAAGCAAATCGCGTGCGCGGCATATGATTCTTCCGCCGTCTCAGATGCCAAAGCAGCCTCACCGTCCGGAGGACAATGCGACCAATAGTCGAGAGAGCAACGTAAGCTCCCCGCAACGGCGTCAAGAACGCTCATGCTCAGGTCACTCCTCGTCAAACAGATCCTCAAACGTCCCCGCGACTCCTCCGTCTCATCTGACGACTCGCCTGATGAGACGGATTCCGAGACCGTCCTCGCACCAGCTAAAAGCACCTCACGGGCGCGGCACATGATTCTCCCGCCGTCGCTGATGCCAAAGCCGCGTCCTGAGGCTGATCGGCAAGTGGACGAGCGAAAGGACACGGTATGTTCGTGTCTCAAAACACGCAAACCTCCACCCTCATGCTCAATCTCGTGGAACAGCCTGCCAAGCGGTACCGCAGCTCCTCATCGCCGCCGGAAGATTCGTGATGAGGCATGTGAGGACGTCGCGCCGGAAAAGAAGCTTGCTCGGGGAAGAGACATACCTCTACCGTCATCCCTAAGCAGGAAAGCGTCCCGCGGGCTGTCAACCCAGTCAGTGAGTCGTTCCCAAAGGCGCGTCGTGTAGTCGCTGAGTTTCCAGTAGATGCAGAGTGATGATGCCCCCTCGCATGCAGTGACGGAACCGGAGCCGCTGTATCGTCTCGGCGTCGAGCCAGCCCCCCGGCTGGTCTATCAAACGACAAGCTACGCAACGTCAGAAATCCGGTTAGTCTCCAGAACTTGTGGCACTCACGAAACGCAGCTGCTGACAATGCCGTCGTAGCCCAACGTACGTTCCGAAGATCCCGCTACACATCCCGCGACTGGCGGTCCCAGCACCGTCCCTCCTCCCTCCTCGGCGAGCGGATATCTGAAACAGCAGAAACCCGCTCGTACCACGATCACGCATCCCAGGTCAGACAGACCATCCACCGGCGCCGTACTCGCCAGACTGACCGGCGCTGCGCCCGAGCCAAGCAGCACTGCCGCATCTTAGCCTCCACCGACCGATCTGAAAGGCGAGGGGCTATACAAGCACCTCCTTGCCACGTCCCGTATCCGCGCTTACGACGCTACGACGCTCATCGATTTTGCTGCGTGTGCCATCCTGCGGCGGGGATCAGGGATGGCAAGACTGCCGGGAGGCGTACTCATGTTGGCGTGAAGGGGATTCCGTTCAGGAGCTCGAGATGGACGCAGCACTTGAAGTGGTGTACAGGGGCGAAGGTATGTGTTTCTTCTGCATGAGTTTCGTAATGAGGTGTCGAGTGTTGGTGACTGATTCACTCGTGTCCGTACAAAGGTCGGCGATAAGGATGCTCAAAGGAGACGCGGTCCGGATAAGCGCTAAATGGATCCGTCGCGATGAACCTGCGGCGGCGGCGCGTCGGGTGGGCATGTAAGCATGCTGTACCGTATATTAGAGGATATGTGAATTTCAGTACATGTTGATACTTTTCGCTCATGTTCGACACTGGTCGTCTTGCGGGCGCTTGTGCAGTCGTACGAGGTGCTGCATTGCAAGGAATCTCCAGAGATGCTGGATTGTGGGATATCTTATGGTTCGGCTTGATATGAGTGCGTGATCTGTAATTGCGGAAAAGGCATACAAGCGCTGAGCGCGAGAAGCTGATACGACGCGTGAAGAGACAAGGAATGGGGTTTGAGTTCGTTCCAAGCGTCAATACACATGTCTTGGAGCGTCAATGCAGTGCGATGAACTTACGACATGGCCTCCGATCTGAAGTCGCTTGTGGTCCCTTCCGAAACTGTGAGCGTCAGAGTTTCGTCAAGACTTCGTACTGAGCCCTCGCAATACTATGCGGGAACCCGTGACCGCACTCCTCCCCAAATGGCCACTCGGCTGTCGTGCCTATGGAAACACCAAGGAAGCTGCAACGTGCCATCCAGTAAGTTGTGGCCCGAGTGCGCACTATAGCAGATGAAAAAGCGACCTTTCACCCATGCATGAAGACCAGGTAACCCCAGAGACCCCGTCACCTCGCCACTCTCATGAGTCAAATTCAAGGTATAGTTGACGTTATGGCTGAAGCGAATGCATGTATTCACCCATTTCTGGCTGCAAGTCTGGAGCTTACAAACAGTCCAGCAGAAGCGACATAGGTAGAAGTTCGAATGTGCCGTACCCAAAAGTAGCACGAGAGCCACAAAAAGTAGGGCGATGGCATGGACGTCTCCGAGGCCTCTCCGCGCCAATCGCGTGTAAAGATTTAGAAAGATATCGGACGGATTGAACGAATCAGTGTACCGAAGGTCGGGTTCGAGTTGCAATCAGATGTGCACCACTGAAGAAAGACGTTAGTAGTGACAAAGGTGGCTAATTCTTGGAGACCTCAAGCTTACGCTTGTTGGCAGCACAAGTGGAACCCGTGGATGCCCGAGTCGCTGCTCAATAGCGTATCTCCCTTCGGATATAGCATGTCGTTCCTGTCTACAAGGAGGGGGGGTGAGCTTCATCAAGAATCTCGCCTAAAACTGTGCTACGTTCTCATCAAACCGCTCCACCGCCGCTATGATATCCCGATGGTAGGTACACTGCTTTGAAGTGAACCGATCGATTCAAAACGGCTTGTATTGTTGAGACGGAAGGTGGATTCTTCAGTGATTCGGAAACGTTCCTGGGAGCTGGAGACAGCGTCGACGTCGTCGGGTCCTCGACGGAGGCGGACGGTCTTGTGGTCCCGGCTCGCGTGCTTCTTGTAGGTTGAGGAAGAACCGCTACTGTAATAGTGTATGGATAATGCTCTCTTGTAGCTTGAAGTAAAAAGAGTAGTCTGCTGAGTTTAGATCTTGGTTATCGACCATACTGAATGCTATTCGTAATCAGTGATGGGTTATTCTAGGTCCTACTAGGCTAGGATAGAACACTTGAGATCCAACGCGAACGCGAACGATATGTTGCCCTGATGCTTGATGGCTCGCCCTACTAAAGACATGGATGTAGGTAGAGGTGAGCTACTTGACTGTTGATCTCGGTGGAGGTGGCGGTCGATGAAAACGTCGGGGCTCTACCGAGATGCT
Source organism: Naganishia kalamii (assembly GCA_022813745.1). Lineage (NCBI taxonomy): Eukaryota > Fungi > Basidiomycota > Tremellomycetes > Filobasidiales > Filobasidiaceae > Naganishia > Naganishia kalamii. The sequence continues at coordinate 25,236 of JAKLLX010000138.1, read as the reverse complement.
GTCGTGACTGCTGTCCCCACGGTGGACTTCGGAAGTAGGAGTCGCAGTGAGACCAGTGCGACTATGAACTACAGAGTAGGATCTGGTAGTGGCCAGTTGGGTATCGCTGTTGTTACGTTCAACTTAGGAAGTAAGGGATGAGGATACTTGCCGCGGGCAAGTGGTCACTCCTGCTTCGCAGGATAGCACTGGTGTCGTAGAGAGTACGAGCACAAGCGATGTACTCTTTTTACTCAAAGCAGGACTCTGATATACACCGAATACCGAACTGGAAAATTGAAGGGTAGCTAGTTCTGAGAAAGTGCTGCGCTCAAGGTAGCCTCGGGATTGAGGGTGAATCATAGGGTCATTGAGTAGACATGAAACTATTACAACTAACTGAGCTATATATACGTATCAGAAGTGGAGCGAACCTGTCCTTGACCTGCGCTCTAGGACACGTCACTGGACTGTGGTTTGAACGTTTGCACCGTAGTCCACAGGTTTGCGCCTTCGTTCAGATGTTTGAGCCGTGGTTCAAAGCGTTGAATCGATAGGCAAGAGATTTGGACAAGCTGCATCTCGAAACAAGGCGAGAGCAGGAATGTGGACGAAGCTGAAGCTACTAATGTACTAGGGTTATGGTACCACGCGGTAACATGGTTACAGCCTGTCAAGCACTTACTGGAGACATCGCCAGCTCCTTACGATAGTCAAGGACCGTTGTCAGCTATTAGGCAGAATCCGACTGCGATCTCATGTTCATGAGCCCTAACAGGGTTCAACTTGGATATCCCTGTATAGTCGAATCCGATGGGCGCCGGATATGATTGCTCGCGAAGGCTCTCTAAGGAAAAAGTGGATCTGCTATAAGCAAGTGATAGAGGTTTCATTTCCTACTGTCACTATCAAGGGACGGGACAGAAGTTCTATCGCGACTGGCACAGGTCTGAGTCGCCGGTGACAGAGGGTCTGTGGGAGAGCGATAGATCTTATATCACCGCCAGATTTACCAGGAGCCTACCGCGATGGCTGGAGGTGGTATGGCGCGTTGACCTTGCTGCTGCACTGCGTCAATGATCTAAGATCGAGGGATCGCAATCGGCAACATGAGGTGTCGAACTCGCAGCGAGCTTACCATGGCGTCTGAATGGGTCTTGGATTTGCGGAGGAGCTTGGGGAGCTTGGCATTCATGTCGGGAACCTTCGACTTCGGCGATCAACTGCGATATAGAACGCATAATCAGAAGACGGATTCTTGAGCTTTCAGACTTGTGGCCAGCTTACCAAGGCATCCAAATGATTTGATGGTTCTTGCGGAAAAGTATGATGCCCTTGATTGCGGTTCCAAACAGTGACGGCGTCCTAGAGATGTGTAACATCAGCCTTGTTCCGTTGCACGCATGACCTGTGACGTACCTCATATTCTGTATGCTTTTCTGCTCTGTCGCGATTGTGGCCGTCCTGCTGTCAGGGTTTTGGAGCGGTAACTTGCGGCTACAGCAAGACGGGATGAGGTTGGTGTAGCGCATTACGACCCGGAGAGAAAAGACTCATAAGGCCATCTATTGGGGCAGCGATGTGCTCCGGCTCCACGACTTTTGGTTCTTCGGCTGAAAATGAAGACAATCAACAGCGCAAAAAGTTTAGAATTCAGCAAGAAACTCACTGCAATGGTCGCCAGTATTGCCATTGCTTATATTCGTCATCAATCCATCCTCTCTCCCTTCCCCCCCTTCGTATTTCTCAGTTGCGAGTAGAAGGGAGATAACATACCATGCACGAGAGAACAAGTCCACCGGGTCATGCGCCCGTTGCGGCTCGAAGCCGTAGCGGAACGAACTCGAAAACCCATCATACGTTGTGAGTTTCCAGCGCCACTACCCAGATCCGACTGGCATATAGACGGCCACCACAAACCCGGTCCACAAAAGTTCGTCATACATGGAGAACTTGATCGGCATAGCCATTTAATCGTGTTCATGTACGTCTCCGACAACAACCGAGCGGATACAGTGACGGACCTGTTTCTGTAGGCGACCGAGCAATACGGTTGGTCGCAGAAGGTTAGAGCAGACTATGGTGGGGAGAATGTAGGGGTGACAGAAGAGATGGTGGTTCCAAGAGGTGAGTCCGCTACGCTTGCAGTACGGATCACAGTTTCTAATTTCCATCCACCTTGACAGGAGGTGAACGGCAGCCCGTTCATCCAGGGGAACTCATGCCGTAATGTGTTAGGCTGGGTGAGGAAAGATGTCCCGATGTATAAGGTAAGATGTCCCAGTCTAGATAGGCCAACTATGATCATTTAACAATGAGCTGAAGAGATGCTCCTCGACGCGTCTCTTCTCTTATTTCAGCATAGTCGAAGAATAGAATGTCTGTGGCGGGACGTCGGCGATGTCGCGGGTCCTCCGTTGCCACACTACGCGGAGGCGTTATGACGGTCCGACGATAGCCTGCACTCGAGCGCTAGCCTTGCCGCTGGCCAGCTCTACAACTTTTCCTTGGACGATTCTGTTTGACACGAGGCGGTATACTTGGACGTCCCTCTTTTGCCCAATGCGGTGAGCCCGCGATAGCGCTTGCAGTTCGTTTCGGGGGTTGTTATCGTAGCAATAGTGACGTATTCAGGGCTGAGAGTAAGATATATACTCACTTGATATAATCTATCACTTTGGAGATACCGAGATCCCTTTTCGAAGTCATTCAGATAGCATGTGCAGTCCGGCCAAGTCTTCATGAATCCACTGTCGCCGCGCCTGTTGTTCTCCATACGATCGTGTTTCCCAAACGACCATTAGCATCCGGCGGGGACACCCATAGTCCTTTCCGGTTGCAAGACCGATTTGTTAGTGCGGATGAGTATTTTCAGCATCTTCTTTGAACTGGATTTTGGTCTGGAGAGGAGAACAGAGAACAGGTATTTCAAGTCCGTGTCGAAACTCGCAGAATGGAAAATTCGGAGGGACACCCGCCAGCACAGTGCTGGCTGCTATAGCGACGATGGCTCTGATCCAACAGTGTAGCATTGCGTGTCGCAGTTGACCAGGGAGGTGTCGATCGATAAGCACAGCGTCTAGACGGGGAAGCCTGTTGGTGTGGATCGTCCCGGCGTACTGAATGTCCGTGTGTGGCAGGTATCGGACGGCGAGTTGTAAAATACCGAAAATCCGGCAGAAGTGATTGTACGCAATGCTGTCGATGGAGAGAGTGACGCTGCCTCCGAAGGGATGCAATCGGGGGAAGAAGTCGCCAGATGGCATAGCGGAATAGGGGTTGGTTCGTCCGGTGCTGCTCGCCTCATCGTGGGAGATATCGATGGTGATTGTCACCTCGTAGCCCGCGACGTCGATGACGAAACGCTGCGATAGACTATGTCAGTCAACGAAGACCTGGAACCCGAGCTGACGGGCTCACTGTGCCGTCCAGGAATCCAAGTGGGTCTCGTATTCGGTTGATGAGAATCAGCCATGCCGATGTGCCGCGTCCGCAACAGGAACTCCCACTGTAGTGTTGAGCCATGCATTGGATCTCGGGGACGTATCCACAAAAGCGGCATTGAGGGCGCATTTCGAGGTATACCTCGACCATGGCTGATGGCTCCGGGAGATTGCGAAATCGAAAGGGAATTTGGAGGCCCGGATATTTGTGTTTACTAAAGGGTGTGTTTCCGCTGTGATAGGTACGGCGACTGAGGTGTGTGTCTGCTGGCCAGACAATTCGCAATGTTGATGGTTACATCCTCTTCTCCGATTGATCCGGATCAGTGCGGAAAATGGATCAGAAGCATCGAGCGTACAGAGGTGGTTTCGGTGCGATACTTGACGTCGTTCTCACAGTCTGACACCTGGGAGAATCGATGTGCGATACAGGGAGCGGACTTCGAGATCTGAAAAAGTCGAGACTGGGCACTTGGCGGCGATATGCTGGGATGTGGACGTTACGTCGGACGTGTACACAGCGAGTAGTGGGTGTCACTTTATGGCGCGAGAGGTTTTCACGGAAGGATTCGATACGCAGCGTTTACGAGGAGGAAGGTGACAGTATTAACGCAGCCATCCGTTGCTGACGGCAGAGTAAAGAGAATGCTTGCAGTCGACAGCTAAGTTGACGCGTCGTACTGTCCGCAAGGTGCGCCCGTGTCCCATAGAGGTGTGCCCTAATCAAGCGACGTCTTCGAGCCCGTTGTTCGCCTCAGGTCACGGCTTTACGTTAGAGAGCTCATGAGAGTTTGTGAAAGATTTACTTCTAGCCTTGCCCCATACTCGTCAGCACCGCGATCGCCCACTGCCTTCCATCGACACCTCATAAATGTTGAGGAATACGACGTGCGACCCCAGCATCCGACGTTGTCCGGTTGCAGGCTTCCCGATAACAGTCTTCAGAAGCGTCAACCTACAGCAAAGCGCTAAAAGGGAAAACCGAGAAGAAGCCAGTCGAGAAGAATCGCATCGAGACGAATGACGCGATTGGGGACATCCCAGTCGAGACACGGAATGAGGAAACTGGTGCAGGAGCGGAGGCGAGGGATATGAGATTGGGTGGGAGACAGCGATAGGCTATATGCTGCGGAAGAGGATGAGGTAGTCAAGGAATTCTCGCAAAAGCTTACCAATTCTTCCAGAGGCCTACCCACAAATTTGTGACCTCGAAATCAGCTCCGCGAAGTTGTTGGCGGTGGCGATCGATGAAGGTGTTGGAGTCTCACCGAGTCGGTAATAACCATTCTCCCCACCGTGGGCTCCGACTGTAAAACTTGCAATACACATTGGATTGTATAGAAGTTGTGGAAAAGGTACCAATGCGACTAATTACAGGATAAGCCTTCGACGAGGGCGAATGAATTTTTTGAGCTTGTTGCGATCGACTAATGCCAAGGGGATGAAGTAGAATAGCAAATGGGGGACGAGAAGGGTAGTAAGAGCTATTAGGCTGGGATCAATCAGGACCCCATATTCATTCGCCGTAAAAGGGAACAACTTGGGCTTCCTTACAGAAACGATTATGAGTGGCGAATATGAAAAGGCGTATCGGGTTGCGAGATCCGAGGGCAACGAGGCTTGAAGTTGCGTTGTGTAAGAGATGGTACTGTGGCGCCAGGCTCCACTTCGTCTGCATTATAGGCCACTGTCGATCCTGACGGATTGAAGCTGCCGATACGGGTTACTGACAGCCACGCTTTGGTCCGAAAGTTTCTTTTCATTGCAGGAGCCGGAGAAAAATGGAAAGCGTGGTATCTGATTAGTTCTCGGTTCGTCTCAAACGTTGAATCCCTCGTCACAATTGGGTCTCAAACCTTGTCTACTTTGTACGGCGTGACTATATATGACTGCATTTTCCGTACAAGCGGATCTCCAGTTCCCCGGTCGTCCCATTGCTACGAGCCAGAGGTCACGAGGTCGATAGCGCCTGACTTGTATTCTCTCGGTCTACCCTTCCTGATAAGTCTTATTCACTTGTTTCAGAGATTTGGGCTTTGTTCGGTGATTTCAGTATCTTACTTGCGGTTCAGGTAGTCACTTAAGTAGATCTCTTGTATAGCATCGTATGGGCTGTCTCAACTGCGTGACCTGTCTTCCTTACATATCTTGGTAGTTAGAGTTCTGCTTTTATGGGGTTTGGATACATTCTGGGGGTTCGGCTACACTGGCGTTTCACCTGCGGAAGCGAGATATCAGCCTGAGCGGAATCACCACATGTATTGTAAGCTGCATCACATTCTCATATGTGCTCTATAGCCCTCTTACATTTCGCTCTAATGCTTCCTCGGTAGACACAGGTCAACACTGCGATGGGTACAGGATCCCATTCATTCATGATCAATTGCTGAGAAAGAAAGAAGATGATCGAACTCCGAAAGGAGGTGTCGACATTGGTGGAAAAGAAATCTATTGTTTTTGTTACAGCCTATCCCCTATCTGATCGCCACTTGGGTCATCTATAGGTCCCTTGACTATAGTCAGACTACAACTACTTGTATCAGATAACAACTACTTGTATTGATGGCAAGAATTCAGACGTTGACTCTATCAGACAATATTCCACGGTGCTACATAGTTGCTATGTAAGAGTCACCTCTCTTAGCGACTATGCCTTGATTGCTTCCTAGCACTGATTGTCGAGGTTAGCTAGGCCTTGAATATTTACTATAATGCAGCAATGATTAAGCAGCACACTTTGCGTCCCCCTCTCGAACCAGTGACAGTATGAGCGTTGGGAGGCCGCCTTATATGATATTTGCATGTCAGAGAGACACAACGGTTTCAGTGGCGTCGCCACTGTCTCCCTGTGGGACTTCTGCCTGCTTTGATCGGGCATCGCACATGTTGGGCATTGTTCATGTCGGGCTTTGCACATGTCTGTAATGGTCCGTCTCGGGCATGGTTCATCTCGGGCGTGGTTCCTTTCGGGCTTTGCATTATTCGGGCATGGTACAACTCGGGCATTATGCACTTCGGCGGCCGAAATACTGACTTGTGCTTGAGAGCGCTACAGGTGTGGCCCTGCTAGAGCAGCGGCGAAAGCGGAGAGATGGCAAAGGCGCAGCAGTGGTAAACGTTGAGCAGTGGCAATGATATGCCCGTTACAATCGTTTTTGACGTCATAGGTAACATTTTGATGAATGTGGCTAAGTTCAAACTGGCTCGATGATGACCTTCGCAATCCTCCTTTTTGCAGGTTTCAGCTAGTCACAGCAGGATTATGCACAGTTTATTGGCGTTTACGTGGATTTTATATTTGTTACGAGCTGTCTACGTCGTACAACAGTTGAGAGACGATTAGCGATATAAGTACAACAGGTGTTGCTGCTGAAGGGATACCGAGAATTATAAGTTAGCTGATCCCATAACAGTTCTCCTGAACGATTGGGGAAGGATTTGACGGCCACAATCAACAAATCGCTCGCCCTATCTCAGCTTTCATCTTTGATTCTCTATTGCTACTTGCCCCTGTAGTATCGCGAAAGAGCCTATCAAGAGCAACCAACTCAATTCTCGAACATTGTTGCAGGCGGGTACGACCGCCAGTCGCATGGAGAACCCCGTTTCTGACAAAGTCCCTACCGAACATGACAAGCCAAGGCACGAAACAAAAGTCTCCGTCCGCTCGGTCTAAATTTAGCATCAGCCGCAAACAAGGCAAGATAGTATCCGTCGATCTGGACAAGCGGGCGCCACTGCCGATTTGGTGGAACGTCAACTTGCCTAACGTACCGCTGGCCTTATGCGACGACCGACGAAATCACAGCACTGATCGCTCTTCCTTCGACCAGCGGGTCAATCAGGTTGTATCGTGGATGCTCAACTCCTTGCTCGAAGATGTGTCGATCCAAGGCGAAATCGTGCGATGGCGGGTCGTCTCTCCGATCGAACCATCTTGTCCGTCCCGCGTCCCAGTCTCTGAGTCAAGAGGATGATTGGAACCGTGGACAAGTTCGCGCGAGAAATCGGAATCACACGGCTGTACCAGTTCTACCTTTTCGTGAACCCCTGGGAACAACGAGGATACCAGCACCTGTACACTCGGCTCCATCGACTAGTACAGAAGTACACTTTGAAGATCGTTCGTTCCGGCATCTTATAGGCCATCGCACTGAGACTGATCTTCTGCAGGCGATAATCTTCCCCGGGAAGCCGGTCGGTAGCCCGCCTTTCTCGCCACATCACACAAGTCAAACAATGCCCGCACACGGCCGAAGACTGATTTTCTACAGCGTCAGGGACAGACGATACCTGGTGCAGTCCGACTTGCCGGATGTCGAAGCTTGTTGTCAGTTTCCGGAAGAATCGAGGCGCAAGTGCACGGTCGACCATCCCGAGCAGGATATCCTGGAGTATCAAGATTCACCTCACTCGACTGTATTTTCCGTCGAAGGAAAAAGCGCTTGTCTCACCCAACCGACTATCTCTCAAGGCACAATACCGATTGGTCTGAGGAGGTATGTGGTCTGCATTTCCTTTCTTGTCAACGCGGCTCAAAATCTAAAACTTGGGCCTCACAATTGATGCATTCATCGATCTGATGCATCTACAGATTCTGTTAGCCCTGAAGCTCCCGACACCACTATGGTTGAATACCGGTTGACTACTCGGACACCAATGCATTTATCGGCGCGTCGATAATATCACCGACATGAGGGAGTTAAATGGCGATTGAAGCTGATGTGCTTGAGTGATGAGGGCAAGTGGCACTGCTACAGCGAGCCGGTAGCTACAAGAGCAAACGGATAGAACAGGAAGCAGTGTCTGCGATTATGTACGTACGACGATGGCAACGAGGTAGAAGGCGTTGGTCAGAGGAGAGCCGAGCTGAGCCAGTGACGCAAGTTGTATCAAGGTAGAGCGTGATTCACTCATACATGGTGTCAAGAATACAAAGGTTTGGTACTCTATGTATACACGTTTGGCTTGAATGGCCAATGACAGTCTGCCCTAGGAAGGCAATGCGTCCCCTGGTGGATTGCATGCCGCCCTAGGAGACAATCTAGGTGCTGCGTCGTGCTATAGGAGAATGGGCGAGTTTGGCTAGGCGGGCATACTTGGCAACGCGGAGGTGCAATGGGTTTAGCAGGGGTTTTACCCGTGGTCTGGCTAGGTGAAAGTAGCGCTTGTATAACGGGCAAGGCTGCGTTTGCAGCTTTTGCGGCGAGAGCGGCAGATACGGCAGATGAGGCAATAGCTCCAGTATCGGCTAAGTCATCCCTTTTGGCTTACGTGTATACTTGAGAGGCCAGCAGACAAAGTGGGAGCTACTGATGGAACTGGATGTCGGCATCGGGCGTTGCTTGATGCGGCAATGGTGCGCGTTGTTCAGTTTCTCTCTGGTGCTGACGTACAAGGAAAATTTTCCTGTTCTCGGACTCTCTACCAGGTACAAGTCATCCTTCGGTCTCGCTATCAGGTACAAGGTTACAACGCCCCCTTTTGTACTCGGTTTGTTTTTTCAGCTAGGGTCAACAAAGACAAAGTTACATTCCAGTTCCAGTCTATTCTCCTTCCTCTTCATACTCATCAGGTAGGGGGCCTTCATCGAAGCCGTGCGCATCGAAGTCCTCGAAGAGGTGGAGCAGCCCAGCCCAGCGAGGGGATGGTCTGGGTATGTGGTCGGGGCTATACTCCAGACAGTCAGCCCTCTTACAACGTATCAGTTTACTGCTGGGAATCATTAAAACAATTCTATCACTACGATAACTCAACTTCTTAATCCCCTTTCATAACTATGTGTAAAAGAGGACTTTGATCGTGTAAAGTATAAGATAAATAGTTATACGCCCCGCTTCTGGTGTTGAACTTCAATAGCAAAAGTCTGAGGTGTAGGGTTCAACTCATTGTGGGCCCTTATTACACTAAAGTCCTCCCTGAGCTTAGTCTTACTTAGTACAAAGGTAGAATAGTAAGTACAAAGGTAAAATAACGGTCTCCCAAACTCTCTATATAGGGTGAACTATATAGGGTGAACTGTATAGGGTGAACTATATAGCGTGAACTCCTATAAGGGGCTACGTGATAACAGAAGAGAATATAAAGCTCATGCATGATATAACGGCTAGTATACACTCCTGATAAGAGTGTCTCAGAAACTCGATTCTTGTTAAGCTTTATAATATCGTTGAACCTTATAACTTAAGAAACACGAACAGTATTCCTCTACTACCTTTTACTGACTGCAAGGTGGCGAAGAACTTGGTGATCACCGTCGATCCTGCAATCTTTTGCGACCAGCCTTCCCCCTTCTCCCTTTCGTCTATATCGTCTTAGTCGCCCCAACTGTTGTACTCTACTCACACGATGAAGATTCCCTTGGCTTCTGGCTGGACGATCCTATGCTCGTCGAATTCGGCGATCTGGACCCGGAAGTAGGTGTTGTGACCCTGCTGTAGCTCGACCCTAATTTCGGTGGGAACCCCTTCTGACTGGAAGTTTTTCCTCTGAATGGCACTCAGCTCAAACATGGTTTTCAGAGCTTGGTCCTTGTCGAGGGACATGCCGGCGTCTAACCAGGAGAAGTTGTCATCGAACGGAAAGAGCAGACATTCGAAAGTGCCGGTCAGCGGAATTTTTGATCCGCATGGGTCGATGACAATTAGCAAAGAGAGAATCAGAGCGACTCTCAAGATCTACACTTTTGAAGACCGGCGGATAGAGGACCAGGCATATAGCCCTTTCGAGAGCATAGGGATAGCTGGCGCAGGATGGCTGGTAGTACAGCGGGCGGCGTTTTGTTTCGGTGTCGAGTTTGCTAGAAGGCGCAAAGGTGGCATAGCTATCGCATGCAGCGTGGAAGGCGTCGAGATCCATGGGAGATGCCGGCAGGATCTCCAGGACGGGGGTTCGCTCGTTGGCGCGTACGAAAACTCGACTTCCTGGCATTCCTTTGGAGCTTCCGAGTGAGCTGAAGGTAAAGCCGCTGGAATATGACCGCTTTGCCACTAGTCACCAGTTTTCGAACGTCATCGAGCTGCATATCACACAGCAATTTCGAGGCGCTCTCCATCACGACTAAGATGTCATGAACGGCATCTAGTGCCCCATTCCTGACATGAGACCATGGAGCATAGCGCTCGAGGCGCCATTCATGCCATAACCTTGGTCCGTCTCTCGCCCTTCCTTGAGAAAGGCAAGGCGCTTGGCAGCCTCCACGGCATTCCATTCCCCGCCGCTGTTGTCGTTGAGAAGGGCGTCGACGGCGTAGGTGCCGAGCAAGGATACGTAAAACCCGTCGTCGGATTCTTGGTCTGGCTGAAGCTGGTCCATCAGCTCTTTGATTCTTGTCGGAAGTAACTGCGCTCGGTAGCTTCTGCATGGTCTTGATATGATTCGAAGCCCATCGCCGGGCCTCTCCCCAGTGTCGCGTCCATACAACATGAATGGCGGCGATCTTCCCGCTGCCTTCGCCGATGTACACCCGTCAGCCGGGTCATGCAGAACACGCTTGATGAATATTCCGCTTGGAAGCAGCGATGGACAGATACTTAGAGCGAGTCGTGAGAGACGGCCAAGGCGACGCTCATGCTGTACCAGAATCTCGACCGTCGACGGCTTCCAGATTCGCGAAAAGGATGTCATCATTGTCGTATCGGTTAGCGGCCGAGTCGGCTTCTTGAATGACGCCAAAAGGAGATAAAAAGAACTGCGAAGTAATGTAACGGTACCATAACAGCCTCATGAACTCTTGTCCGAGGCGCGACTCCTTGCTTCGCGTACCTTTATAATTGAGAGCTCATCTAGTAAGCCCCTTGACAGCTCGGTCAATGTAATGATGAAGCGCGTCAAGGAGCTGTTCCTCTGTATTGGTAACCTTCAGTGTCTACAAGACTGCTCGCAACTGTAGAGCAAGATCCTCACTATGGCTTGTCAGAACACTTGGGTTTCCAACGTGAGTCGCACCTTCGCGCACGTCGAGTCGAACTCTTATACAGATCCAGTATCATCAAGCTCCAAGGGAACTCTACTTTGACCTGCCTGCGGAGACTTTCAAGTCGGCACGACGGTCTTCCAGCCCAATATTCATATTGTCGCTGTCATCACTCGTCACACATCCACGAATCTATTTGGGCTCACATACCGTCCAAGTTCGCCGACAGAATGTAAAGTCGGCGCCGGCCGTTGTAAGAGTCGGATAGATGCGTTGTAGCTCATAGCACGTATGATTTGGATATCGGTGCGATTAGCTAAAAATCTAGACGTTCTGAGTAGGCCAGTCGGTATATCATGCTACTACGATCCAAATAGGGAGATAGGGAATTGGGTATAGCAAGGAGTAAGGGTGTCAAGGACGATTGCCAGCTTTGAGGCTGAGATCAATTGTGATTCAATAGAGATGAGGCTAAATGGGTACAACTTTGGCTCTCTCAAATAGACGATTGGGAGGACATAGCTTATGTCAATAAGTACATAAGTCAGGTGACCAAACGACAGAGGTTATGTCCCTGTCAGGTGACCGACGGCATAAGTTCTGTTCAGGGACACGACTTCTGTCCATGCTTACCAATCCTAACTCCGAATAGCATAAGTCGCAAGATCTTGCGCCTAGAGTATTGGAGAGACGGAAAGACATGGCATAGGGCAAATACTGATACAACTAAGAGGGGCGCGACTGAGTTACATTGTCAAGCAGATCAGCTGCTTGACTACAACAATTTGAGCTTACTAGTGAAAGACCAAGGCCAAAAGCTATTCAATCACTTGACTATAAGTACAATATAAGATCCTGGCTGGAGAGGAAGGTCAGCCGGTTCTGTGCCTCTCACAGTCTTGTGCTGTTGTAGCCGATTCAGAGTATCCATCATCCTGTCAATAACTTCAAGGCGCTGCAGGAGTAAATACGGTCCGGGGAGTCGAAGAATGTAGTGTGGAAACATTATGCTACTCCGCATGTGCTTCCGTGCTGCGCGTGATAGATCGTCGATGGCGAGTGCTCGGAACCACTCCTTGACGGAGATGTGCCATGCGCAGACCGTGCCGTCTTTCTCGTCACGGATGGACTCGAATCTGATGCACGAGTCTTCCGAGTAAGCGTTCTTCCCGTATCTCCGGACGACAAGCAGGATGAGCTCGTCCTTGTTCTTAATCACCCTGGCGAGATTGTCAGAACCGAAAGGTTGCTGGGCATATTGGCACTCACGCATATTCATCGTGCAGCAATGACTTGTGCTGTGCCGTTGCAAAGTGCCCCCATGGCTCAATCCCTGAAGGCTTCTCCGGCATTTGGGAGGCCACCGCCACTCCCTTTCAACATGATGCGTAAATCTATTCCTGCACTCTTTATACGACAGCTGGTTCTGCAGCCGGCCAACGAGCTATTGTGTTTTGTTGCACGTCAGCATTGAGCGTCACGTTCCAGCGGTCGTCAGCCCTCGAGCTCCAGACTTTTGTCATGGCGTACACGGCAATGCTCCCGATGATGGCAGCACAGACACACAAGGTCGAGCCCTTTGAAAAGCACGTACTCAGCTTCAGCGGGGACGACGTGAAGAAGCGCTCACTTGTCGGACCCTCTACGAATAGCTTCGTGCGAATCTCCGCCATTTTCGCTCAAACGTGGTCTTGCGCTTGGCGCTGAGGGCGCGTCAGATACCGGCCGCGGCGCCAGGTTCGAGCCTGGCCTTGCCGTCACTGGACGGGGGATACTCGTATATGAATCATGCGCTTCAAGAAAGTATAACATAACCGCGGCCGCTTGTCCATCCTACGATGATGGGGTTATCCTTGAGCTCGTTTCATGCTCGACGTATACTTATCGAGGGCCACTCGATGTATTGTTCGAGATTTCTAATCCCTCAGAAGTTGCCTGCAGCGGGGATGTCAACCGGATTCGCAGAAGTCATCAATAAGTCTTGCTTTCCAAGATCGTGTCTGGTGGCGATGTCGACAAAGTTTTGATATAGCGGTTGTTCAAGTTGCTTGCGCGTCGTCTCGAGGATGCTGGTAACAGTGTCCTTTCGAGGGACACTGGTAACGTGTCCGACGTGCGGTTCTTGGGACTCCCCAGCGTCTCCGCCCGAGACCTCCTCCATTTCAATGTCTTCCTGGGCTTGCGCGGCTGGCTCTGGCCCAGTCTTCGCCGTGATTGGCGTGGACAGCATTTCAAAATCCTCCGAGCGGATCTCTCCGCAACATTTCGGAATCAACAAATAGCTTTCGTCCGCGCCTCGACTGGCCTCCCGTGGTTTCGACTCGATCTTACACCATCAGGACTCTCGCATATCGGATCCGATGTTTGATTCAATACAAAAATCCAAACACAGACGGACAGCCGGACGGACAGAATTGCACTGACAAACGCAGAAAGACAGACGAGACATACCCTTGTGTTACGATTTGTGTCGAGCGCAGGTTCCTCTAGGAGCCCTTTGGGAACTCACTTTCGCCACATGTTCCCGAAGTCTATATATACAAGCCAGATTGTACCCTTTCCGCAGCTATGCTCTTCTGAAATCACGCTTGATCTCCCCTTCTTCCCTCCTCCCCCTCCTCTTCCACCTCTCTCTATCCAGCGCCCTTGTCTAGCTAACTTCTCACTGTCTCTATACCAGGTAACAACCGCGTAATCTTGATACATATGGACTGGACCCATCGAGAAGACTGATAATGGCAGCATCTGTAGTCGCGCACATACATGATCGTATACGCTTTGACTTGAAATATTCCTGGACACTCATTCGTCGTAAGGGGAGAAAGTGTATAGCGAGAAGGCTACATTAATGAAGGTCATCTCATGTGTATCACAATCGGTCTGTCTGAACCGCTTCCCGTACCATCATTCGAGAACGCCGAGCAGATGAAGACGTCTGCAGGTGTCCCTCAGGCTGTAGCTATACTAACGCGCTGTCGTATTCTGTGCTTTTTTACAGACTCTACCGTGCGCCCGGAGAAGCTATATACTATATATACATAAAATATTACTAACCGAAGATCGCTGCGCAACGCTACATCCCTGCGTCCACAGGCATCTCGAACAGAAATGGGGTGGATGACTAGTCATTTATAGACGGATGGAGATCTTGGCAAACAGCGAAGTTCATAAAGACAGCAAAAGGCGACATTCAAGGGGTTCATATCGAACAGTGACGAAGTATTTGTGGCCAATACTGGCCGCCACTGATGGGTGGACGCGAAGTAGTCGAAGTGTAGTCAAGGCCCTATTTCTGGGGAACGTGGTGAAGCCATATCAACGGTTTCTGAAAAGCTGGCTTGTCAAAAATGACTTAGGTCCTACCAAGCATCACCTGACTTCTAGGTATCAGCTGACGTCAGGTCATCAGCTGATCAAGCTTTTTAGGCTTACATGGCTGGCCGTCATGTCCGCCATCAGTTCCGTTAGTTCCGATCAGAGATTTGATAACGCGCGTGATTAGTGTCACGCGCCGATCAAACTAACCGCAATCGAAATACTCGTACTAGTATTGCTTGACCCAACTCTGGTTCGCCTGTTAGATATATATAGCGAGCCTTCAGAGTCGATGTCCCTCTTGTATTCCGTTTTGCTTTTCAGAGCTAGTTCGTATGTCAAAGCTATAAATCACGTGCAGTTCAATTATAGCTGAGTGGTTCAAGTCCACCTTCGTTCAGTCTCAGTCATCATCCTGTCCTGTCCCTGAAGTCCGTGTCAATTCCAAGGACTCTCAGGTCAACACCACACCTGTCCGCTACACCATCACCTGGGCCGGATGGGTGGTAGGCTCAAAGACGTGACTAGGTGGCTTAGAAGACGTGGCGGTGTTCTGGTTATAGTTGAAAGAGCGCGTTCATACGATCCTCAAAATCGCATTGATATCTAAGAATTTGGTCTTGCATTTCAGCTTGCCTCTGCGTCTGCATCGTCATCTGAGATTGCATCTGCAATATCGGCGCTTGTACCGACTGTTGACCACCTGGTTCAGCAGAAACCTCGTCGTCAAGTCAGATGGTCCTTTGGGGATGGGGAGCGGATGGCGGCTCGGAGTTGACCGCTGACCGACCTGATGGCGTTGGCGTAGAATGGTCCTTCATGGGGTCAGTGATGCCGGAACTGCGGGCTCAGGTAGGGGCCTCTGACATGTCGACGGCAGGACCGCGAGATCGTAAAGCGTAAGAAGACGTCGTGTTGAGATGAGAATGCTTACTCGAGGTAGGGCTGACTCTGGAAAGGTTCGAAGGTAGTATACTCGTCGCAAAGGGCGGTCACACAAGCCTCTGACGTAGGCGAGCTCAGTAGACAGCGAAGGAGGCGCTGTTGATAACGAAGGAGATTAAACCGCTGGAGGGTAACCGAAAGGCAAACGTTGAGAAAGACGAGGTTGAACCGTAAAGTGATGACCGAAGGTGGACGAGCCGGTGTGAGCTCAATTCAGCTGGGTAGACGACCGAGGGGACCTGGAACCGCTGGGGGCTCGCAAATGCCGAAGATTAGATTGATTCACTTATGGATAACCGAGAGAGAGGCTGAACCGTAGATAGGTAGCCGAGGACGAAAGCGCTGAAGGGGTCGATCTAGCTGAGTAGAATACCTGGGTGATCTGGAACCGCTGGGAGTGTTACAAATACCGAAGATAAAGCTTGAATTGAAAGTAGATAACCGAAAGTAAGGTTGAGCCGCGGATAGGTAACCGAAGAAGAGGTCGGGCCGTGGATAGGTAACCGAAGAAGAGGTTGAGCCGTGAATGGGTAACCGAGCAGATCACAGAAGAGGCGGCTGATGAAGAGTATTGAGGGCAAGACAGGCGATTGTCAATACCGTGGGCGATGGTGATGATCGATGATGAGGGCAATTGGGTAGTATGACGCCGATGATGACAGCGAACTAGCTCAGAGCAGACTAGTAAGGTGCTAAGTATCCCAGTCCGGGCCCCAAAGTTGTCGTGGGCGAGAGGTCTGTTTTTGCTTCGCAAGGCAGCTCTGCCGTTGTAGAGGGAACTAGCACAGGCGATGTACTCTTGCTAGACTGAACGGCACTTGAATACCTAGAGTGGAGGACTAGGATGAGGATCCCGAGTCTAGCACTGAAGGTAGCTTTCGAATTGAGGGTAAATCCAAGGGTCAATCAGAAGTCATGAACCTATTACAAGAGACAGATGGCTCGCTATATATAGTCATCCGGGCAGAGGGGGAAGAACGTCGCTGAACTGCAAAACCATCACAAGCAACCCTACTGCATTGCGGTACACATTTGGCAGTTAGCGTTCCCATCTTGCGGAAAGTCCCATACTGCATTGCAGATAGTGCTTTTGCAAGATTGTGCAAGGAAGAGTTGTCGTACTGCAAATGTGCCATGTTGCATTGCGGTTAAGATTTTGGCTGTGTCTTTGCAGTTGCTGAGTTCTCATACTGCAAAGGTGCTAGGCTGCATTGCAGTAGGCGGTTTCGCCACGTCTTTGCATTGAGCGAGTTATAGGAAGAAGAAGTCGCAGATACGCTCGTATTGTACCAAGGTCGAAAAAGGAGGCAATGTGCGAGAAGTAACGGAAGTAACGGGCTAAAGAAGGTGCGATGACGTAACGGTGCTATGGCAGACTGAAGGACCATAATTAGGCAGAAGTTGGATCCCTGACGGCAAAAGAGGGCGAGTGGAGGTGTATCCCTCTACAGACTACCAAAGTCGATATCCTCTACTGGTTCGTCAGCGTTCATCGCCTCCGGAATGTCGGCTCCCCTTGGCAGACTGATGTTGTGAGGCCGAATCATAACCTCGACGTCCGCGTATGTAAAACTGCACAGGCCGGAGCGTGAGAGTCAGTTGGAGTAAAATTGAGGGTGACGGTGAATATGCGATGAGTACGATTGACAGGGTAAGACCATTCCATAAGTCTTCATACCAAAGCTCGGGCCAAGGGCCAGTTCAGACGTGCTCAGAGCTAAGAGTTGACAGTGCGGTTTCAAAACGGTGTTGTGACCCCTGAGCGTTCCTGCGCCGCGAGTCGGTGCGTTTTGTCCTTCGAAGTGGTTTAGTGCGTTCTCCTGTTATTGAAAGCATTCTCTGCCCAAAGGGGGCAGTCTTTCCTTGCAGAGTGCCGAGTACTCCGGCCCCGGACTGGGTTAGAGGGGCGAAAAGGGGCATCTCTTGATGCACGTTCAGGAGAAAGGAAAGCGAGAAGCTTGACGTTGATGAGGAAAAGGATGGTTCGTACATCGAGGTCTCTGCTGCGAGATATGAAGAGAGTCGCCTTTGCCATCACATTGACGATACTCGGCGTCTATCCCGTCTATGGTTATGCCAGCGATTTGACCTTTTTCTAGATATCCATATTTTTCGCGGTTTCCTTCCCGATTTATAGAAGATGACACTTCTTCATCCAATGGGCATTAGTGAAATAGATGTCATGCTGACCCGCGAATTCGGAATCAACCACAATTAAATCTAGATGAGTGGGCGTCGAAAGCCGTTGACGTGGGTGGGAGGTCAATCGATAATCTCCTTCAAACAGACATGCAATCTATTCCGGCGAGACAGTGAACTAAGCCGTTGCGGCTACTATGCCATCCGTTCCTGTCGTGGCCTCAGTTCAATAAGTTGTCTTGGACCTTTGTCGGCTAGCCCCTCCTCCTCGAGCCGTTGGAAAAATGCAAGATGATGTTTTTTGGCGGGGATTCAGAACGCGGGAACCTATGCCCGTTTTGCCCAGCTCGTCGCTTGACCGGTACCACCCTATGCCTGCTTTTCGCCACGTGATACATCTAGCATACCCAGCAGGAGACGGCGCCACTGCCGTCTCGGAATTTCTTTCCAGACTTCGAGCCAACATCCACCGCTATACCATCTTCGATCCGACACGATGTTCCGTTGCCGCCTGCAAACATGACTCCTGCTGAGGAAAGCGCTCCAGTATTCATTATGTTAGATGTTAGCCTTTCTCGGTGCAGCTGCCTTTATTCACCCTAGTGCTAAAGATGTGCTATGTATATATTTCACATGGCGAAGGACCTGCTTCCGAAGATCCTCCTGCAAAGGACTCTGCGGCGAATGATGAAGGACTGGGACGAAGCCTTAGCGTTAAATCACATCACCTGCCGCTCTAAGCAATGATGTTTCGTCTCACACCGGCTGAGTGAGAAATACCGCTTTTCATGTCGAAAATGGCCTGCCTCGCTACTGGCGACTCAAAATAAATAGCGCGGAGGCAGTCATGGTGTTCCTTGATAGAATTGTGGCTCAGAGAGCTGCTCAGACTCCTTGAAAGAAGAGGTAAATTACGCGGGCTCGCCTAGCGCCATAGGTCTCAACCCAGTCTCAGAAAAAGCGTACCGCTATAGAATGGAATGCAAATTTAAACCGTTGCCAATCCACGCGATTCCCCACATGAACCGCACTGATGATCGCTTCGGACAGCTCTTTCAAAACGCTATCCCCAGATTCAGGGTCGAATGTTCTCTCCAGGGGAGGGGTAATTTTTACAAAAACGACCACTTTGCGGTCATCATCGCAGGCACAGTAGACATCGTCGACAGGAAAAGTAGAGATCGTAGATTCGTTGAGATTGTAGACTCGTGGATATTGCAGAGTCGCGAGAGAAAATAGCGGCCATGGCTGCCGCTGACCACCGGCATTTCAATATGCACGGTCCACGTCGCCCGTAGCTCACGGCGGCCTATTCTACGCCCGTCAAGGGTCCATGTTTGCCGGGATCGTATAACATACACCTAATCGGCTGTTCCAGGCCTCTCAATTCGCCGTCCCTTTTTCACACAGTCAGCTGAGGGTCCTATGATTCAGGGAGAAAGAAAGCTGACTCACGTGAACGGTTGGCGCCTCTGCAGTCATGCTGCTCCACTCTCTCCGCCCTGTCCAATTCAGCGTTGATGCACCCAGTACACGGGGAGTCCTGCTCCTCTTCTTTCTCGATGACCTGAAGCGCGAAAACAACGGTGTTGACCGGGTACTTGTGGTCGTCATCGTTCGATCTTGCCTGCACGACCATCGTGAGGCTTTCGGGGTCCAAAACTATTCTTGAATGACACGGAGGCGACGCAGTCGATGTCGCCGGCGGAACGCCGCTGGTTGTTGACGTTTTCGTCCACGCAGCGGATTTCCTTGACGCAGCCGGGGCAGGTTGTTGATCGATATTCGCGGTAGATGTCGATTCCACCGGGGCGCCGGTTTTATCTTAAGATGTTTCCACAGCCTTTCCCAGAACAGCCATCTTCTCTCTTCCGCAACCCACTGATGTGCCTCTGAGAGAAGAGGAGGAACCTGTGACACGGCATCCCACCCCTCCGCCCTCATCAACCATCTCTCCCCTCTGCCATCCCCCCCTTCTAATTGTCGAAACCCTTGCTGCTTCAGGGCATTAACAGCTGCCCCAGCGTCGTCCTCCGATTGATACTTCAACGACGAGCTGTCTTGGGGTAGACGGCGTATAGGTCGGGGATCGAGTCGGAGAGGCGGGCCCCGTCTTCTACGTCCTACCCACGGATGCGGCAGTCAGTCACTGTACCATGCTCGCCCGAACAATAGTGCTCAAGTCAAGCAGACTTACCTGGAAACGGACATTCGCCGCATTTCTGATGCCGAATAAACAGATACTGACGCCGGAGGTTGTTGCCGTGTTTGCTGTGTCCTTCCCCTTCCTCTTCCCCATCTCGACAGGAAAGCAAACCCGCAGATGAAAGAGAGAGAGGATTTCGAGCGAATGAAATACGTCAGTGAGAATGTCTCACTCGACGTCGTACAACAATGGTCCTTTCGGTATTTCCCGGGAAGATATCTAAGCGCATCCAGGGGCAAAACTGTTACGCTATTGCTCGCCAAGCGCCGCGCTTTTACAAAACCAACGGCCATCCTTTGACGACCTGACGAACGAGACCAGTTGTCAGTATCAGCGAAGCGGTTCCCTCATGCCGCTGTGCCCACTCGTCAATACTACTCATCGACCCTCACTTCCATACTCGCTTAATCCCGTCAACTCTCGCGCCCGCTTGCAGCTCCTATCCGCCATCGCCCCTCGGCTTCCTTTGCTCCGCCCTGAATCATCCACCATGCGCCGTCAAGAAGCCGGTGCGCTCTTGTGTCCATTTCGTCACGATTGGCTTCGCTAACTGGCTGACCTCGATTCGGGTTCGTCCTCCCCCACAATCTGTGGATCCGTTGTGAATCGGTTTGTGTCGGTCTGCAGAACTCATCATCCAATCTCAACGGTGATCGCCACCCTCTCCTCGGTCATGGGTAGAGCGCTACAAACGGAAAAGAAGCGGCAAAGGGAGAAGGGAGAGCAGGAGAGAGTGGCTGCTGAGGCCGCTGATATGGTGAGTGCGACGTGCGGAACACTTTATCCAATGAGAATTCTGCCACAGCATCGCAACGGCGGACGAAGCAAAATCCATGGGTAGGATTATATATACGTGCGTCGCCGCATGGCTGAAGTCTAATTCCGTTGATGAATCCCCTCCTCCAGATACGACCATGAAAAAGAGATGCAGGCCGTCAGAGGCACGAATGATGGCGGAAAGGATATCGGATGGAGCAGTGACAACAAGCTCGTGTGTGAGTCAGCGCCGTTTTCCGCTAGTGTCACGTTCATCTGAAGTGCAAGGTCCTGTTGCTGGGCGAAATTGACTCCACAGTAACGAAGATTTACGCATACAACGTCGACCTTTACCCCGTAGGTCGCGTGCACGGCAACTTTTTGATCCAATTTTCCATAGTATCATGCCTTAGCCCGCGCCCGGCGAGAGACCCACGATCTCTGACCAGCTGGAGATCATCGCCGCTTGAAGCGACTTCCAGAATGACATTTTTGGTGAACTGTCCATGCACAGGGAGGGTGGTATCTGTAACGTCCTGTTGCATACTGTCCAGGTGCTCAGGATCCTGCGGAACGGTAAGGTCGGTCAGGGGTTACGTATGGGCAAGGGGTATCATGCGACGAGCTGCTGCTTTGGAGATACGTACCTTTGTCGCGGCAAACAGTTTGAAGGCTGATATAGTTCGTAGGGAGCGAGCGTTTCCAGGAGCTCTATGTTGCGACGTCATCGGCCGACAACAGTGATGAGAGCTCCAGACAGTAGCTTCGTATCAGGATCAACTGGACTTCCGGCGCCAGCCTTTGCACATTTGTCCCAAAAAGGGTCAAAGCGTTTGAATTCAGTCGGAAAGGCGGACTCGGTTTTTCGATTCCTTTCCACGGATAAGGCAGTCAATCCCCACGCAACTGAAGAATAGTGCTCATACTTGACACCATCCGCGTCTGTGATGCCGTTCATACGTATTTTAGTGCTCGGGGTTGTTGACATGTTTGCGACGGTCGTTCCTTTCTTCTTCGCCATAATGACAGTAAAGAAGCGTCGGAGTTGCAAGGGAGAAATGATCCAGCTCACAAGGCTGCCCAACCACACCCAGTGACCGGCGTCCTGCTTCCTTGTATACGTGACGAAGGCCGTTGCTAAATGATTGAATACCCGTAAAATGCTCAGATACATGTATAAAACGTTCAACAAGAGATACACGGGCGCGCTGGATCACGTCACGTGGCATGTCTCACTCAACGCAGTATCATAAGATTTATATGGGTCGCAGGCGAGAGGTCTGTTTTGATCCCCAAGGCAGCTCTGCGGCTGTAGACGGAACTAGCACGGGCAATGTACTCTTACGAGGCGAACCGCACATGCATACCTAGAGGGAGAACTATGAGAAGGATCCTGAGTCTGGCACTGGAAGCAGCTTTGCATTTGAGGCAATCCACGGGATTATTGAGAATTCTGGAGTTAATGCAAGATCAGGATGGCTCGCTATATATAGTCATCCAGAGGGGGGACACCGTCGCTTTACTGCAAATCCGTCAGGAGCAAAGATACAGCGTTGTGCTGTACGTTTCGCAGTTGGCGTCCCCATCTTGCGGCAGGATTGTGCAAGAAAGAGTTGTCGAGCTACCAATGTACCTTGCTGCATTGCAGTTAGCTGTTTGGCTGTGTTTTGTCAGTTAGTGAAGGCCTATACTATAGAGGCCCTAGGTTACATTGCAGTCAGCCGTTTGGCAACGCCTTTACAGTGGGCGAGTCAATAGCCTAAAGGCTTCGGAGACGCTGATATCTGCACCAAGGTCGTCGAGGGCGGCAACGAGCGAAAACCACCGCGCGGAAGAAGATGTGATAGTCCAACGGTAAGGACAGAAGGAGGGAGCATGATTAGGTGTGAGTCGGATCCCTTGCTGCAGTGGAGTGCGCATGGAGGTATAGCTCTCTGGTCTTTGGGTATTCTATGGAAACAATCCATAAGCGCATCAAGGAGCAAAGCTGAAACGCTATTTTTTACCTGGGGCGCGCTTTACCTTCCGCGGAAAATGCCGTACTGCGTACTGATGCGACACCCTGTCGAGAAGGGTCTTCGTACTAGGAAATATTTCTTGCGGCATTGCAGTGAGCCATCCCGCGGTGTCGCCGGCGTTAGTGAGTCCTCGTACTGGACAGGTGCTAGTCCTCATTGTAGTGAGGGTTTTTCTCCACGTCTTTGCACTGAACAAATTGGATATCTGATGGCATGATTCCAGAAGGCTTCACGTGTCGGTCGTGCATTAGGTAGCCTCAAAAGAATCCGAAGATACCTCGAAGCCTATCAAAGAACTGGAACAATCGTTCAATCTAAAGAGATTCAGAAAAGAATATGCCAACCCTCATGATATGTTCCCGCCAGCAAGATTCGACATTTTCAAAAGGGAACCCTAACGAAAATACAAGCTTTACGCTCTGGGACTTAGCTCTTCACCTTTGGACTTGATGTACAGCTTGAGCGTACTGTTACGCTCCCAGGCACTTACCCTGAGAGGGAACTCACTCGTTCGCAAGTTCAACTCGAGCGCAAGTCCGAACCTCAGTGGTATATGACAATATCTGCTCGACGTGTCTTTTGTCGCAGAACTACGCAGTGCTTATGGAATACTCACCTGTCTTCAGCGACTTTGCCTCAGAAAGTAGCTGGATCTCTGTCAAAGAGCCGAAGATTGTATCGACAATATCGTACTAATTTGCGTGTCGTATCTACAAGATCACAGTTCAGAGGCAACAGAACCCCCTTTTTATAGGTGTTTGTCCTGTCAGGGAAATACTTTACCAAGGAGTCAACTGTCCATGCCAGTATACGGCCAGGCAGGCGAAAGGTGGTGAACACCCAAGCGCAGCAATGCGTGGATGGGGGGGGGGAGTGAGTTGGGGAAGGGGGTTGAGTTGCGGTGCGCTACGGTAAGCTGCGATGCGCCCAGAGGCACCTAATTAGGTAAATATGCACTGTCATTCGGAATTGGACAATCAGCGTGCTGACAGTTTACCCATTTCACTACAGGTACATATCCAACCAATAGATCTCTTCAACGGACTCCGATAATTCGCTATTCGTCTGTCTATCGCTGTTGCATTCGCCGTACTTCCGCCTCTGTGAACTCATTGTGTGCTCTTTGTCGCTGACAATTCTTCATGCCCGCCAGCAACGCCTCACAACCCCCAGTTTCATCCGTCCAGCGCACCCTCGCATGCGGTATAGTGTACCTACATATCGGTCAGATACCTAGGTAACCTTGATTCGCCAATATAGTCGGAAGAGTATATATACCTAGCTTCCAACCCCTTTTGCCACGTTTGTGATATCTTGTCCTGGCATGATGATAATGACATCCTATGCTCGTTCTTCCTGCCGCTGGGAGAAACAGCGTCACGATACAAAAGATCGGAAGGTGTCTCCAAGGATTTCGACTTTCATTTCTTCGCTCGTCAGCAGACACAACAACTTGAGGCCATCTCCGAGCGGCGTGCCCTGAAGGTCGGGGCGGTATCGCAGTCTTTGGCTTCAATTCCTGTAGGTTTTGGTGATGCCGATACCGTCCGGGTCATTCTCAGTAAGGTTGAAGAACGGGCAGCTGATGTCGCGTACGGCAGTATATCAGTCTGAAGGTACGCTTCTCGCCAAAAGGAAAGTTTTAACACTCACCACTTGGCGTCCCTTAATACTTTAAGACGTCGAAGCATGTTCCGTGAGGCAGGTATGGATAGCCAGAGATTGATTTCGATACGATCAGTACTGGCTCGACCTCTGCCTAATGTTTTCGCTTACCGTGATGATCACTCCTGGTGGCAGTTTCCCGCTCAGCAGCAGTATCCTGATGACCTCTTCCATCCCGCACTAAGGAGACCGGGATCAGCCGCGAGGAATCTCGATTCATACAGTCAGGCTGAATACGTACGTCTCTCTCCAGGATGAATACTGCGAACCGGTCGGCAAGTCAAAGCTTTCGATTTCGAAATCCCCCGGTACAGGATACCTTTTCTGTAACACACAGCTTCAGCAAAACGTTCTGCTTTGAGAAGGATATGACTGCTCGAACTCACACCCGGAACGTAATCTTTTGGCGTCTTTCCCCACTGCTTGGCGGTCAGATCTGCCGATACCGCAAACTTGCGTCTTGCCGCGGCGACCTGAAAAAGGTCGAGGCTTGAGCCGAAATCGTTATCAACTAACGCGACAGACATACCACACCAAATCTGTGCCGCTTTCAGCCCATCGTGATACAGATATCGCCGATGAGCTGTTTAATTCACGAGAAAGAGCGACAAGGTCGTCTCCAAGATCAAGGATGCACTGACATCGAGAGACACCGTCTGTGCGCGAACCACCCTGCATCGGACATAGTATATTGCCCTGTGAGGTGTGGTGTCCCAATCAGTAGAATTCCTGCTGTTCACGTTTCCGACGACAACCTACCGAAGGTCTTGATACTCGCTATCGCCATTGTGCTGCTTGAATTTATGGAATATCTACCAGAGCTGTAGAGATACGGACTCTCTCACACCAACTTCT
>JAKLLX010000137.1:0-41804 GCA_022813745.1 Naganishia kalamii | reverse complement strand
CGTAAACCTAACACCAGTTGACGGAACCCACTCACGAACTCGCCCTGTACGTATTGATAGATAGTCGCATCTATATACCATACACATACAACGCGGCTAGTCTCTTACAATAACGTACGGCGTGCGACATGCAATATCACATTCATTCCGAATTTCCGCTGGCAACCGCAGTTAATGATGGCCTACTTGGTAGACTCGCAAATCGACCAGGGACTTTCGATAGCGCGAGACGCGAGCGCATCCTCTTTCTTCCTCCATGTAATTTAGATCTGACCGCTCTTTTCTTCCAGCGAGGCCGGTACAAGTACCGCCGCAAAGAAGGAACATTGGGAAATCTACCTCCCATCCCAAGGGATCGCAGAGATGCCGCTGCCTGGCGCGAATGATTGGCTGCGTGGGCGGACGGTGCGGTTGGAGGCGGTGGAGCGGGATGTCGTGCCGGCACCGGATAAGGTGAGAGCCAGGATTGACGGGAGTATCGAAAAGGCTCAGAGGTGAGTTGGGTATGCGGAAAAGGCGCGGAGACAAGTTGATCATCGTCTTTAAAGAACCACGGGTGGAACGGCAAATCAGTTGTACCATACAGCTAGCAAGAACATAGTCGCAAGGACAAGAAAGCGAGCAATATAACATGACATATGCAACTACAATCATAAACCGAACCATCAAGCGCGCGGTGTCCGTCTCCAATGACTTCTTCCGGTTCGTGTATCACTGCGCTTGGACTACGACATAGAGTACTCAAGAAATCTACGAAATCTACTGGTGGCCACTCGGCAGCGTCTGTGACCGGCAACGTCTCGACTTGGCTGCAGTAGAAGCTGGACCGCCGATGGAAGTCTCTTTCCCGGCGAGATCGCTCAAGGAGAGGTCCCTTATCTCTTTATCGAGATCCGGGTGCAGCTGAACGCCGGTATTGGCCGTTGTGCTCGCAGTTGTGCTCGCAGTCGTAGCGACCGTCTGAGGGGCTGTCGTTGCGTTCGATGCGCTTGAGCGAGCCATAGTCGTCGATGCGCCAGAGGAAAGAGTGCTTGCCCCACTAGAACCTGCTCGTTCCTTCTCTGTGGTCTTGTTAACGTTTGTAAACTGCTTGAAGGCGCTCAAGCGCTTGGCTTTCATATCGGGACCCATCAGGATGCCGAACTGTCGCAAGACCTCTCTTCCCTCTCCAAGGATCTCCCTGTGCTGGCAAACGGCAGCCGCGTATCTTTTGCCAACCTCGCTGGCAAATTCATCAAACAGAGCTTGATCCTGCACGACCTGGAGCTGAACCATATGGGCCACCAAAATGTCTTTCAATACTTCCGGACTATTTGTTTCTGGCTCATCCGTTTCCACTGGTACAATTCCAGCTTGTGAAGAACGGGCTGACTGCGATTCTTGGGCGGTAGAGGACCGTTTGTTGAATACGCCTAGAAGCGTGCGTCCTAAGGTCTGCTCATGCCATACTTTCGCTTGGTATACTGATCTTCTTCGCCCGTCTTCGATAGTCTCATCCCATGTAGGCGCAAAACGTCTTCAAACTGGCCTGTCAATTTGACCGCTTAGCTTTCGCTGCCGAGTGTGTCATTGTTTCGCATTTAGCAATGTCTCTTACCTTGATATGTGTCAATAGTGTTTCCCCATCTCTCGATCAAGTCTTGTCCTACCGGAGAGACTTCCGCGATTATCTTCTGGACTTCGTTAAGTTGTCGTTTGAAGTCGGCGAACAACAAGAGCATTTTCTGCCAGTGAACGATGCACTGATATATACGCACCGTATCGTTTGACACTAAAGGAAGATCGGCCATCATGTTCTGCCTAATCTTATCTAGGATCTTGTCCACACCGGCGATTCCGTTCTTTCGCTGTGCGTCAGAGGTCAAATCCGGCGAGGCTAAAGCTGAGGCCAGATCCGCCCGTAGGTTCGACAGATCGGTTGACATCTCTTATACGTACCAAGCTTCAATAATTGGAAGGTAGTTTCCAGAGCGAAGCCTACAATCTATGCGTGCAGGTCTCGAGGTCTCGTATTCCGAGACGACATATATACCTGCCGCATCCTGCAGTCCTACCTTTGACGATACTCTTGCACCTTCATCTTCAGGGGCAGACATAAGTAATCCTTTCAGGATCGCACATGATTGATGGCGAGATTTGCAGCCAATCATAAATCGCTCAGCAGTATTGCTATTGGCTGAAGACCTTGTCAAGCGAATTCCTCCTTTTTATTGGTTATGAATCAGATTCACAGGGGAACTTTGCCGATCTTTGCATCTGTAGATTTGAGCGGTAGAGAGTGAATTGCAGGCTATAGGCTGTGCCACACCTCCCGGTGGTCATCTCCATCTTGACATCTTGCAGACGTACCGTGGGCGAGTCGAAGAAAAACGATGTAATGCCAGCTTTTCACCTTATGAGACGTCAGAGGGATTATCGTGATTGTCATGGTAGAATCTATATTCGCGGCGTCGCAAGAACACGGGCTGTGTCGCTGCGAGATTGGTCGAGCAGTGAGGGGACGTATGCGTGAGCAATTATCAGCCGAAAAGCTCCTGCTGTAGCATTAGAGGATGAACATCTCTTGGACGACAGGGGATGGTCAACACTCCTTCCTCTGTGATCGCTGTGGTGAAGGTTCAGTAGAATCCTTTATGACATAGCGGTTACAACATACCTGTGGTGAAGGTTCAGTAGAATCCTTGACCAACAGGTAGCTATCTATGACAACGATGACCCGTCCAAGTATCTCTACGCCAGTCCGCAGACGCGCTCTAGGTGCGTCCAAAGTCCCGTGTACCATCTCCCCTCATCCCACTATAGGCGCGACTCTTAATCATCACATCCTCAGTGCAATCGAAGCTACTTTATGTGCATCGATCTGGATTCGATAGTATTTGGGACGGCGAGAACTTCCTCTAGATGGGCAGCGACAGCCACTCGCTACTGACTCTGGAAGTGGCGCTGAATAACTGATGATCTTCGGTCGGGGGAAGATTCTTTCACTCTTTGTATGTAGGCAGAAAAGACGTCGAGGTGTCGCGCTCGAATGGAAGGATGATGCAGCATCACAAGGGCCAGGCGGCTCGTGCTAATACTCATTTCACGGTTTCACCTCAACGATACATATACACATATGAAAAATTTCGGAAGGAGGCCATGTATCAATCATTGGAATTGTAAGAAACCCATCTACGCAATAACAAAGTCGTACCGCCCAACATGCGATGGCCGAGTAATGCTAGGCTGAAGGTAGACGCGCCAGCTGGACATCTTGTATGCCACCGCCGAGCCTTGTGACAGGAAATTCACAATGCGACCAAGTCCAGAATTCTTTCCGTATGATCATTCTGGCCTGACTCATTCTCAGGCTGGGACACATTGAAGGTGGGGGCTAGAGTACTGCCATAGGAATCGAAAGTGTCCGATTCAGGGCTCATCGGAGCACACTTCAAAATCGAGAGTGCTGTCTCTCGAGCTAATGATGCATCGTCGACGTCATTGGGATTCGGCGCGCCGATATCTACGGATTCTCGGGACGGTGACAGTCGCTCGTACTCGGAACGACTGTGCACCTTCCCTCGCGCTGAAGCACCAGTAGAAGATTCGCTGGCGCGCCGTGACCTGTCGGAGATCCAGGAGACTAGCCTTTCGCGTTTACCTCTGCGTTTGGAGGGTTGTGGGGATGTATCTTTTCTGGAAGCGGCAGTCTCTACCTCTGTGAAAATCTCATCCCACGCTGGCATGCCTTTCCCGGATTCAGCTGCACGGCATCTCTTGTTCATCAGGTCGCTCCCCTGATCTCTGTGATGTGCATACTTTGCCCACCAGTCTCTTCGCTCGACGTTCTCCATCAAGGTCTTTGCGGCAACCGTCGTGCCCCCTTTTCCAGCACTGTCGTAGCAGCCTTCTACCAACAAGCAAGCACCGATCATCTGAGCGGCCATTGGCGCCCAAGCAGCAGGATCCTTTCCATATTGCTCTAGAAGGTCTAGAAACTTGATGCCTCGTTCCGCGTTCAAGATCTGCTTGGATTTTACTATATCTCCCCAATTCCATTGCCCGTTTGAAGTCCAGGGTTGCTCCAGCTTTTCCCAATACCTGGACGGCGGAGTCGTCTCTACAACAGCTGGCAAGAAGACCATTCCGCAGACGATACGGGCGATATCACCGTTTCTGTCGGCGACTGTGACTCTAGCTAGCGTCGCTAGGTCGTATCTATTCACAAACGCTAGGGCGGCTTCCATGTCGGGGGTTTCGAAAGTTGAGTTCGGTAATGGTCGAAAGAGCAAGATCTGGCGCGAGATCTGATTCGCATGACATGATTGTTATCTTTGTGCAGCCTTATATGGCTCAGTAGATCGATAGTCCCAGGGGTTTACCGATCGCCGGCGAAAGGAGAAGCTGAAAGGACTGCAATGTGAGTGACTTCAAAGTTGCAGATGCACTTTTCGTTGCTCTTCTTTTACAGGTAATCTGCCCGAACGATTCTTCGCTCGCACGAGATGAAGCGACCTTGCAGTTCATGCGAGCCTCTAGACCCGCGATTGATCTCAAGGCGCCAAACCCCCTTGTTTCAGCTGGGCACGCACGGCACGCACGGATGAGAGGGAATAAATGATGCGAGGCGAGGCGACGATCCCCTTGGTATGCGGATGCAACGCGGCGAGGGTATGCGACGGATAGGTTGATAGGTTGTTCGACTGTGACTCGCCTGCTGCCTCGTAGATGTCCTCGTCATCGGGTCCAGTGATCAACCATTATCACGGAATAGAGCGACGTCAACGCTATCCTTCGCAGTTGGTACATCCGATTCATCATCGCAGAACTGAACGCGACACAACGACATCCAATATGCGCTTTTCTCCTGCGCATCTCCTCGCTGCACTCTCCCTCGCCATCCTTCCAGTCATCGCACAAGGTAACCCCGGTGCACGATGCCTCGCCAACGACCAATCCGTCACAGCCGTCTCGGACGGATGCGATACCTGTACGTCCCCTCGAACCTGCAATCCATTCCTCGCTCACCTCCTATCCCCGTTTACAGCATACTGTCGTATCGGCACGTGTAGTTCCTTCCCCACCAAGCTCGTCGGTGAATCGTGTGACCGGGACTCGCAATGCGTCGGCGCCGAGACGTATGCCGATATTCCGACGTATTGCGCGCCGCAGGGTCGAGGGACCGGGAAGACGTGTGGTGGTGCTGGGGGGTATTGCTATGCGCTTGATGGGAATTGACGGGCCCGTCGCCGACTTGTGCTTCTGGTACGTTGCGTTCCCTATCGCGCGGTGGGGTTACTGATGCGGAGGTAAAGGTGCATGCTGGGCGAACAGATGCGTCGGGATTGATGAAGTTCCTCTTAGGGAAGGGTGTACCGTTGATGCTGATTGCGGAGAGGGGCTCAGCTGCGTTCATGGACGGTGCGATGATGGCGGGACGGCATGCACGGCTCCGGGTACGGTTAACGGACTCACAGGCAACACCGACCAATGCGCGTCAGGTATGTCGTGCCCCCCGTTCCCTCTCCTATCGCTGACGCCATTCACGCAGGGTACTGCCGTCGAAGCCTCTGCGCATCCTTTCCCCCGGCTTACATCGGCGACACATGCTCAGACGACCTGCAATGCGTCGGCCCGGCGAACTGGGACGAACCTCCCTTCTGCGCCGGCGGACCAGGAGAGGTAAAGGCGTGCGGCGGAGCATCGGCGGCGTGTAACGCACGAGTATGACTTCCCGGGCTATTCGCCCGTTTGCGCGTCCAGTGAATCGAGTGCGTTGTGGTGCGATTGGTGCTGATTCCGAGGAGAACACTGCATCGAGGCCAATGCACGCGCGTCGGCGCCGTCCCAGGAGAGGCATGTCAAGCATCCTACGACTGTCCCCGTGGACTGCGATGCGTCGCGGGGTTCTGCACGGGCGGGGAGAACAACTGCGCAGTAAACGACAACCTAGTCGCCATCGGACCCAGCAACGACTGCGCGAGCGGTTTCTGTCGTTCCGGATTTTGCGCGATTTTCCCTGGTGCGGTACTAGGCGAGGCGTGTGATGAAGATCGGGATTGCGCGGCGGCGACGGATAATGGAGCGTACTTGAGCTTGGTGAATTGCGGACGGGCGGGGAATACGAGGTGTGGATCGGGCGGGGCGAAGTGTTATGGACCGAACAGGGCGCCGTCGGGTGATGCGCCTGCATTGTGCATTTCTGGTGAGTCTGGATGTTTGTGAGAATGAGTGTGTGCTTACCTACGTCTAGGACAATGCTTCAACTTTGAATGCACCGATCCGACGCCCTCTCCTGGCCTACGAAGACGCCTCGACGCGACCCAACACCCGCTGCAACCTCTATGCCCCAAGGGCCTTGAACCGTGTCCCGCCTCTCCCAAAGGATACGAGGTACGTCCCGCCTTCTCTCATGCTCCTATCCTTGCTGATTCACGAGCAGTGCATCGACGTGATGAATGACCTTGAATCCTGCGGCGGATGTATGGGCCGGGATGCGCCTGGCGTGGATTGTACCGCGGATGGGAATGCCGCGAGCGTGTCGTGTGTCATGGGCCGATGTGTCGTTGGTACGTGGATCACCTTCGTGTAAGGGTGTACACTGAAGCGTTTTGCATCGTTAGAGGCGTGCGCGGAGGGATACGCGGTGAATGGGAATGGTAGTTGTGTGACTGAACCTGGGGTTTGAGGTTGCCGTGAACGTAGACGTTGATCGTATGTATCTCCTGGTTCGTCGAGCAGGTTCACGTTTTGACATCTTCTCTTGCAGATGTTCTGCTATCCCGACCGAACGGTCGTCTCGCGCTGGGGGTTGGTTATACATCGCATGGACGATATTCTATAGCGACAAAAGGACTTGTTGGCAGTGGAATGGCATTATGACATGGCTTCAGACTCACGACGCCGTGTTGAGCAATGTGCTGTCCGTCTTCAGTGTTCGTGCCCATCTGCCTATAGTTGGCCGCTTCACCCCCACGAGCTCTCTTTCGCTCTCTTTCGCTCAAGTCTCAACGTCCAATCGCTCCTTTCCGATATAATCTGCTTCCGCTCGAGCCGAAAAAACGTTGCAGCGCTCTGAGCGTTCAACTGATAAGGGACCGGGCCATCGGATATTCCACCTTTTCCCTCTAGATCTTCTTCAACTCGTCACCTTCATCCTCTTCTCCCAGCCAACAACATCAACCATGTCCCCACCTGCAGACGGATCAATGGGCAAGCGGGAGAGCGGCGCCGCGCGAATTTTGGGAAGTGGAGCGAGTGGTGTTGCCGAGCTGATGGTGTTCCATCCGGTCGTGAGTACGCAATCATTGGAGAAGGGATTGTGCTCATTAATTCTCGTGACGTTGTTCTCGCTGTGCCACCGCTCGCCTGTCGCAGGACACGATCGCCAAACGACTCATGTCCAACAAATCATCCCTCTCTTCCACCCCGCTCAGCACCATCATCTTCCGGAACCACGCCAACTCGTCCCTCCCCACGAAATTCCTCTCCCTCTTCCCGGGGCTCGGGTACGCCGCGGGCTACAAGATCGCCCAGCGGGTGTACAAGTTTGGCGGGCAGCCCTGGTTCCGCGACTTGATCGAGGCCTCGCCGATCAAGCCCGTCGCGACGGAGTACCTCGGCGAGAAGAAGGGCAAGATGGTTATTCATGCCGCGGCCGGGTCGTTGACGGGGATCGGAGAGGTCGTGTTGCTGCCGCTGGACGTGTTGAAGATCAAGATGCAGACGAATCCGGATGCCATCAAGGGACGCGGGTTGGCAAAGCTGTTGCGGGAGGAAGGGGTGGCGAGTTTGTATAGGGGTTGGGGATGGACGATGGGTAGGAATGCGCCGGGGAGCTTTGCGGTGAGTCCGGGCGACGAGCGGAGCGAGGAACGAGGAGTTTCTCTGTGTCTGTGCCTGTTGATGAGAGATGGAGTAGATGTCGTTGGTGTCGTGATGTGTGAAACGAGTAGCGTGCAACAAGCATGGGGCGAGGCTGCGGAGGAGCCGTCGGTCGTCGTATGACGGTCAGGACAACACGGAATGCAGATCAAGTATCCTGCCGCAACGTCGCTACGGACTCCATGGACTCACGAGTCTTGATTAGGATCAAGGATCGTATCGGTGTGGCTTGGACCGGTTCCCTTGAAATGGCAAGTCCCGTGGGGGACGTAGGGATCGATGCGGCGTGCAAGGGAACTGGACGAGCAGGGACAGCAGTCTGTGTTGCAACGATTCCTCCGGGGGTCCGAGGATAGGGCGAGGTCTCTGTCGTTGGTGTACGGGATCCTCGCTGGAGGAGCGTCACAGGAGCCCGCAGATCGAGTCGAGGGGATAGCAGATGCTGCAGGGAATCCGCGAAGGAATTTCAACACGTGTCAGAACGTCGCAATCAGGATCGGTCTCTGGCATCTGTTCGTCGTTTCTCCGCGCCGTGTCGACTGCTGCCGAGTCGGAAGTGCGATGCGGTAGGGGGAGGAGCCGTCTGCTGTGCTGCATGGACTTCGCAGACTCCGACATCTTCCCGTTTGGCGTGCTGTATGTTGCCGTCTCCCTCTCTTTCACATCTCCTTTCGCCCTATGTCGTCGGAACTCGAACTGAAGCCTTCCCTCACAGCTCTTCGGTGGTTCCGCCGTCGCCAAGGAATACATCTTCAAGCTGTCCGACTACTCGCAGGCTACGTGGTCGCAGAGTACGTCTCCTCCATGGTTCATGTCAACAACGCTGACCTTGCCGCAGACTTCGTCGCTTCGATCGCCGGTGCCGTCGCGTCCATCACCGTTGCCGCGCCGCTCGACGTCGTCAAGGTGCGTTATTCTCTTCCCGTTATTGACGCGTTGCTGACCCCTCCGCGTAGACCCGTATCCAAAACGCCAATTTCAATTCTCAGGTCGGCGGCATGACCATCATCAAGGACATGATCCGCACCGAAGGTATGGGCGCGTTCTTTAAGGGCCTGACGCCCAAGATCTTGGTCGTCGGACCCAAGCTCGTGTTCAGCTACACGCTGGCACAGAGCTTGATCCCTTTCTTCGGAAAGTACGGTGAGTATCGCGGGGAACGGAGGGCGTGACCTGGCTGACGAAATATCTTGCTGCAGTGTAAACACACCTATCGATGATCCACTCAAAAGAGCCTAAGGCTCCCGCGTCGGCATAGATTCGTTCATGGTTTCCCGTATCACTCATCTGGATAGACGATGTTGTAGGACGGTCGATGTAGGTGATGATCATGCACACTCATTCGTCTTGTCTATCGTGTGCGGCTGCCGAAACTCTTTCTTGGATGAAGCGTCATCCGGAAACATGACGAAGCAAGCCTTTGGTGTGCGGAAGGAAAGGCCATCGAACGATACAGCGTTGCAGACGCTCGAGTTTCGGCGAGCGTCTTTGCTTCAGAGTATATCGCAGGCGTAGTTATCGGGAGGCGCTTAGCGTCATCAGCAGTGCTGGGATAGGAGTCGTGTCGATGTGAGTTCTCGTCTCAGTCGCAAGCCCAAACACCGCCGGTACCGCGAAAGATTCGATACGATTCTCGTTCGAAAGTAAACCAAGTACAACCCAGAGCCCAGAATACCAGTACGAACGTCCCAACGAGGCTTCTAGCTGTTGCAGCAGTCGTTGGCGGCGTAGGGGACTGAGTAAAGCAAAAACGCGCGTCAGTTGCGGCCAAGTTGGGCTAAAAAACGCGTTTTGCTCACCTTTGACATTGTCAATCAAGTCCTTGCACGATCCCTTGATCGCTAGAATTGAATTGGAGTTCTGGTTAATGTTAATGGCATCCCAGCTGCGAGGAGAGGGTGTCAATGTGGTGTCTTGGCAGAAGTGGAATCGAACTCACAGGTTGTTCTTGGGGTAACAAAACCCAGAGTTGCTGAAAACCGTGTTGGTGCAGCTAAAAGCAGATCAGCCTTTAGAGGTTGTCCAGCAATGAAGCATGGATGTAACTCACTCTCCGATGGCGTTGCACTGGGCAACACAAGCGGCAATGCTCGAACCTTGGTTGATACCAGGGACCTGTGAGGAAGGCCAAAATTATCGTCAGCCCGAGCGCATGGAAGGGGATCAGCACTTACGTTCGCAGCGTTGTTATCATACGCGGTGATGACTGCGTATCCAGAGGGGAGGCCCAGCTTCTTGTACAGGTCATTGGAGTTGCAGTTGGGGAAGGGGCCGGGAGCGGGAGCGGCAGACACGGCGCCAATGAAGGCGACGGCAACGGCTGAGGCGGCGATGGAGAACTTCATTGTAGATTGAGGGATGAGGTGAGAGCTATTTGGAAGGTTGTTTGGAGGTAGTGGAGATGAGAAGACTGGAGTTGAGGTGAGGAAACAAGACGAGGGGGTTAGCCAGGTTGATTTCGCTATGTATATATAGCTTTCTGGGATCGCGATCGTGACGAGTACGAAGGCATAACACCGGCTATCTTGACGGCAACCCCTCTCTCGCCCCTGCAGGTTGACACCTGAGCTGCAGACGCCCGTCAAGCGAGGAATGAATGGATATCTCAGCGAATTGCTATCGATCAACGATCTTTGAGGAATGTCGCGGGTAGCGGGAAGTCCTTGCTGATCAGGTCCGGATCGTAAGGCATGCGGGGCGCGGTGTAGCGGTGTTCCAGCTGGTGCATCTGTTGCTATATTGGTTTACAAAGTCGCCTACCAAGCAGTACAGTCTCCAGGTTAACTACCTCTTGGAATAGGCAGCCGGGTAGGCGAAATCCGATTAGGCATCCCCAGAGCAGGACTTCCAGGGAGTTCGAGCTCCAAAAGCTGCTCCAAACATGAATCCGGGCCGTCCGATATCGTTATTCAGTTACATGCGGTACAACTCTCGAGCCGGAGAGCTAGAAGAAGGCGACAAGTGGTGTCAGCTGTGATATTGCGCTGGCAAGTGGATCCCAGCAGCAGCTCTAGCAGCTGTCCTGGCATCCAGAAGCGAAGCATCGGCGAACGATCGAAGGATATATCGGTTTCACATTCTAGCTCCCGTTCTTCCCGTGCCGAGATCCGGGTCCGAAAATCATTTAAAGAAGACCGAAAAGCTGACCGAAGGGCGATCTCCCTGTCGATCATGTCTCGCGGAGTACTTGTAGAACATTTATGCGTCGCACCCGATAGCTCCTGCAGCGCTCCTGTGACAGCTCCTGTGGAAGCTCTGCGACGGCTCGGGTCAGGAGATTGCGGCGGTGAAAGAATAATCTATCTCAATTCTCAACTGGAATGACATTGCTATCGAAGAACGCGACCTATTCACGTCCGCTTCGCTTCATCTCTTCAGTTGCCGTCCCGTTGGTAGACAGGTGGGTAGGCTATCATTCCCCTGTTCTCCCGGTGCCATTGCTAGACCTGTGGCCCTACCCCTTTACGAATCGCGATGCCTTCGAGTCCTGTAACCCGCCAAATCGATGGCATGTGCAGGGCTTCGCATATGAGCACCTGGTTGACAAAATGGGCGCAACTCTACAACCATTCTCAGCTCCTCCAGCTGCCGCATGAAACTAACTTCAGAGGTGTAACTGATGGTATTATCATCTCAAAGTTCTATCCTCCTAAAGGTTTCAAGGAGGAAATGCCGTTCGAGAGCCAACACACGAGAGCATCAACTAGAGCATCCAGCTGGGCATCCGCCATTTGTCGAGTCGGCTGTAGATTGTTGCCGCAGGGGTACAACCTGTACGGCGGCACGGGTCTCCGCAGGTCCCCACACTCGACAACGGCTTACGGATATGTAGCATCTGTGTAGCGGCTGTACCTTGTTTCAGAAACAGCTATCGATCATGATTACTGCCGTGAATACAGCTGTGAATACTGAAGCTGCCTGGGCTGGGAAATGAAAATCCATAGATCAGCTGATACACCAGTTGAGGAAGAGCTAATCATTTTTCGTGATCTAGTCAGGAGTCGCAACGTTAGCGTAGCGTCTGTAGCGACTGGACATCAAACTCTGCGTGGTAGTGTGAGCTGATGTAGGGTGCGCACCCCTGAGGGTTTCGCTGGGTCCTCCAGGCGCAAGTCTCATATCTGCATCGGCGCAGGCTGCGCGCATCAGAGCGTGGCGAATGATTCTTTAGACAGTTACAGGCATCAGGGGTCATCCAGGAAACAGATATATTTCATATTTCCACAGACCCGGAATCGCGAGAAAGATCCAACCTGATCCAACAGCTGATCCAACTCAAGCCGTTTTTCCTTACCCTTACCTCGCTTTTTCAATTGCATGAGCGCGCCCCCTGGGCGGCATTGCTGCTGTTGGGATGATGATCAAAGGGTGTCAATGAACGCTTCACGGAGGGTGCTGAAACGGAGCGTCGATGTCCTGGTCGTCGCTACCACAGGGCTTCACCACTCACATGCCTGCTTGTCAACCAGGATACCCTACCCCTGCGCTTTCATTCGAGTTTGCGCTTATAATTTCGCCCAACCTCCACCTTTAGTCAGCTCTTCACCTTGTCAACTTTTGATAAACCCAAGTCTTCATCTCTGGTCTTGCCATCTATCTCTTCTCAATCAACGCCACACAGTTTGTCCAACATGTCTGCACACGAGGAGAACATTCAGGACCAATTCGATGGAGAAAACGACGAGGAGTACATCAACCCGGAGGACGTAGAGTACGTTGATGATGAGGAAGAGGGTGGGGATATCCCGATGGACGAGGACGATGATGAAGAGGACGGAGAGGAGCGGGAACCGCCCGAGGATAACAGTCTGGGACACTCAGGTATGTGTGCCTTCTTTGACGTTAGGACGCGCGATGACGAGCGTTCACAGCACACCACGCCGCGGACGCATCCATCTTCTCACTCTCCCTGCACCCAAACTTCCCGAACCCGCCGCTCGCAGTATCCGGAGGAGAAGACGACCACGCCTACATCTTCTGCCCTCTCCCGCCTATGCCATCAGACGACCCCATCTCCGCCAACTTTCCGTTCCACAGCGAATCATTCCAGCCGATCTTGTTAACGGGCCACGAGGATTCCGTGATCGACGTCAAGTTTTCCTCGGACGGGGAGATGGTTGCCACGGGTGGGATGGACGGCAAGGTTAGGATTTGGAGGCGGAGGAAGAGCGGTTCGGCTGAAGGGCAGCAGAAGCCTGAGGATTGGAGGGATTGGGAGTTTTTGACAAACTTGACGACGGATAGTGAGATCATGTGGTTGGATTGGCATCCGAAGGGCCCGGTGTTGGCCGCTGGGTGTCAGGACGCGACGGTGTGGATGTGGCAGCGTGAGTGTCCATTCTTTTCTGTAATTCTGAAATGTGCTAATCCTTCCGCAGTGCCGTCCGGAAACACCATGGGCGTCTTCACCTCGCATACAATGGCCGTCACGCGTGGCCAATTCCTGCCGAACGGCAAATACCTCATCACCGCTTCGGAAGACTGTTCCGTCTGTCTGTGGAACCCATCGCAGTCGACACAGCCCGTCCTCAAGCTTTCCGGCTCGACAACGGCGCAATTCGGAAACTTTGGTGGAGAGGCCGAGGGCGGAGGAATTACCGCGCTCGCTGTGGCACCGGCGTCCAACCTCGTTGCTGTGGGAGGATCGAACGGTGCTATTCGGATCGTCAACCTGCCGCAGGGACACGTCGTCGGTGTGCTCAAGGGACACACGCAGGACGAAAGTGTTGAAGGACTCGCGTTTATGGATATCTTGGGTCTTGCCGGACCCAAGCCGAATGGCGATGCGCCGTCGAGTACCAAGGGGCTGTTGTTGGCGAGTTGTGCGACGGATGGAAAGGCGATCGTGTGGGACGTCACGAGTGGTTCGGCGCGATGCGAGGTTTCGCATGATGTGAGTCGGCTCCCGCGCTGCGTTCTTTCAAAAGCTAATTGTTTTACAGGACGTCATCACTTCCGTTACACCGCATCCCGCACCGAAACGACACCTCTTCACGACCGCTTCGGCGGATACCAAGCTCAGGACCTGGGACGCGCGTCAAGGTCAACTCGTCGCAGAACATACTGGACACGTCGGTACCGTTCTCGACAGCTGTGTTGGAAAGAGCGCAAAAGGTTGGGGACTGGAGGCTGGCGAGGCCAGGGATAAGGATATTGGAGGCAGTGTGGTACTCAGTGCAGGTGATGATGGAGGCGTGCTCGTATGGAGGGTGTAGTGCGTATAGACAGAGATGATATACGATTACATTGCATAGACAGGTACAACAGATGGAAACGCTGTTTTCCAAGACAAGGCCGGTCGATACACGGGGAGTCAAGATACAATACTTCGGAACGCGCATTACGCGAGTGCGATACTTGTACAACAGCAAAGTTCAAAGCGATATCGTTTCTTCTCGGCGTCATCACTGTCATTCTACGCGGCGCAGGCGTCACCGGGATTCAGCTCAATGCCATGTCGGGACTCACAATACAGAGCTCGCCAAGCCATCAGTGCTGGTACTGGTACGCAATCCATACTTGAATCTGTCGGAGATTGGCCAATGCTGACGGATCAGGTAGAGCACTAGGCAGCGTCAGCTCCCACTGGCCGCATAGGCCGCGACCCCAGAATGCTGGCGCCTGTGCATCCGCATAGGGAGGCTGGGCTTCGACTGAAACGTCGGGGTTCTGACGCAACGGCTTGGTGAGGATTTGAATGGTCATCGATTGTCGTTCAAGAAATTGGTCGACACGGGTGCCATCTCGTCTCTTCTGGGTTTAGCGACGTCCATGAGTCAAGTCGCAGCTGTGAAAGTCGGTCGATGTGACTGCACCCACGAGTGCGACCCAGGCCGTGATCGTCTTTATGTCATATCGAGGACGTTTGAAAGTAATGTCATCCGGTTCCAGATCGAACGAGAGGGTTTGCGTGTCTTTGAACGTCGTGATTCGATCATCATCGAACGCAATCTCATAATAGTAAAAGTCGGTCGAGATCGGCGAGGCCCAGTACGCCTGGTAATCGTGCATCAGATCGATGGGTTCGACTACTCGCTCCCAGGAGTTGGAGAATGCCTTTACCCACTCGGCGTCCCGGATGAAGCCATCAAGATAGTCGGCTTCGATATCTGGATGAATATACCCGGCGTCGAGGATGAGCTTGCCAGATTCGTCTTTGAGAGTGTAGATCTCGACCGAGCGCAACGCACGATACGCAAATTCTTGAATTTGATCGATCTTGAGTTGGGCGCCCCGAATGACCTCGAGTGCGCCTTGACGAAGGGTGGTGGCGTCCATGTTGAGTGACTGCTTCAAGTCTTCCGCTGAGGCGATCAGCGCGTTCCCGCGTGCCACATCGGCGGCGAGAGAGCCCGTCTTCATGCCGGCCAGCTGGAGTTGACGATCTTGAAGCAGGAGTTCGTGCGCCAGCTCAAGGCCCTTTTGAACGAGCGCAACGTACTTTTTGTTGTCCGCCGTCTTGCCCTTGGACAAGTCTTCTATCAGGTCGACCATGCTGATGACCGACTTTACGCCCTCCTTGATATCGGAGATGTCTTGTCCAACGCCCTGCTTGTATTTCTTTTCAACATCTTCCCTTATCTTCTTGCCATCCTTTTTGAACAGGGTTTTGACAATGTCCGGGGTAGTGTCGATGACCGTTTTGCTGAGCACGATCACATCTGGGATGAGGGCGAGAAGACTTGCACCCCCTGATGGAACTGCCGCGATGACCGAGAGAACGGCGGTGGCCACTTGGCCGACAGTCCCAAAGACTTCCAAAACAGACATCTCCTTTTGATCCATTTCCTTTTTAGCGGTTCGCATTTGATCCTCGGTCTGGCTCATCTGTCGCTCGAGGTCACGTCTCGCCTCCTGAATACCTTGCCGCTCTACATTCGCGGCCCTCAGATCCTCGTTGGCTTTCGCGATTGCGGCGTTCGTCTTTTTTTGGTCCTGCACGAGTAGACCCCGGAAGGCTTCCAGATTTACCGCTTGGAGGATCTCCATGATGCCTTGATTGAATACTTGACCCAACAGATCGGCGGAGTCGGCGAATGCGCCTATGTACGCCTCGAAGTTTGGGTAGACGTCCAGATCTCTCGCGAAGCCGAGCGCGTTGGCGCCAGAATCGATGAGCGAGATCTTGATGCTGCATTCTTGCGCCAAAGCGGGATCGAGACGCTGTGCAGCGATGTATTCCCCCTTTGCGATGGAGAGATCGTCGGTTTGGGCGCGACGGAAAAAGAAGTCGGCACAGGCGAGACGGAATCGTGCCCAGCTGCCGGCTTTAAGGCCCAGGAGATGTGTAGCGGAGATCCAGTACGTGTCGACCGTGAATCGCGTCTTGGTATAGTTGCCCTGGCTTCCATCACGACCGCGCGTCCCAGGGACTCCGGCGGGTGCGTAACCAGCCCCTCCGTTCTTTCCTCCATTCCCCCCTGCTCCGCCCGGACCTCCAAAGCCCGGTGCCACGTCTACCCGGGATTTGTCGGTAAAGTCCACACCTTGAACGATAACGTTTCCACCGTTTCCACCGGGGCCACCGGCGCCGCCACGACTTCCTGTGGTACCTGGCGATGCGGGAATGCGTACCGGTTTCCTATGGGGTTCATGATCCAAATGTTCGTTGTCGACGCGTGCAGGCTCCCCATCTAGACCGTTCCCACCTCGTCCTCCTGCTCCACCTGGTTGCCCCTTCGCGGTGATGCGTAAGCCGACAGCGGACTGGCAGAGAACACGGACTGATCCCCCACCAGTCCCCGGTGTACCCGCTTGTCCTGGGCTAGAGGGCACGGACCCTTCGTCCTCTCCAGGTGCACCGTCCCGTCCCGCGAGTCCGTTGCTGATGATCGTTCCTCCGTGTCCAATGAATGTCGCACAGACAATGACCAAGTCCCTCTCGGTTGTCCGATACTGGAGATCCAAATCGAACCCGGCTGCGTGCTCCACAATTCGGGCGACAATCGTCAATGTGCCCTTGTGCGGAACCCGATCCAAAAAACGGGAAATGGTGCTATCGATAGTGATCCGGTCCCGGATGAAGGTGGTAGCTGGGTCGATGAAAGCTCCGGGGACCTCGCCGACGGGGAAATGGATACTAGGGATCCTAGGTTGCCAGTGAGCCATCGTACACCCTAAGACAGAGATAAGTTTGTGGGCAAGAGGATCGTACCGGGGCAACAACGCGAAGACGAATGGAATTTATTCTGAGGGCTACAGATCAGCTGCTCTGGACTGGCACAGATCATCGCAACTGGAGAACAGGCGAAATACCTGCCTTGAGTGGCTCCTTGCGTGGGTTTTCCCTAGCCGCACAGCTGGATGCACTGCCCCAAAGAGCTCGCGGAAGCTTCTCTGGCGGATCTGAGAGGGCAGGATTGCAGCAGGAATTGTGTGCCTTCCTTCCGTTCAGCTTTCCCAACAGCAATCCTACAGCTTTCCTCTCGCAATTATAGATAGCAACCACGTCCCTATCAGCATCCACCTGCTTGCTTCCGCCTCGCGTGACCGCGGTAAATCAGCCCAAGCCCACGCGCTTCTCGCGGTTCCAAAGGATGTTTCACACCGGACCATCCACCTCGAACGCTTTTTCGGGTTGGTGGGCTCGAAACTGACAGGTATATAATCCGGGCAGTC
The DNA here is from genome assembly GCA_022813745.1 of Naganishia kalamii. NCBI lineage: Eukaryota > Fungi > Basidiomycota > Tremellomycetes > Filobasidiales > Filobasidiaceae > Naganishia > Naganishia kalamii. The sequence continues at coordinate 24,323 of JAKLLX010000137.1, read as the reverse complement.
ACCTCGTCTCGGGATAGTCCAGCTTCCGGCACCAACCAGCAACAAGATGTCACCCACCAACGCCTCGGCTTCCCTTGCGTCACTCACCGTTCACGGAGATGATGACGTCAACAAGATCCCGTCGGCCCTTCAGCAAGAGGTGTCGGATGTTGCGCCTGCCCTGCATGTGAGCACGACCTTTCGGTACTCTCGAAACCCGGACGAGTTGGTAGAAGCCAAGGACTGTGATGTGAGTCAGTCTCTGAGTGATTTTGAAGCACGTGCTAATGGGATTGTAGCTTGAGAACCTGGAAACCCATGTCTATGCCAGGGAGACCGCACCCAACTCTACCAGGCTCGAGTCCATCTTGTCCAAGATCTGCAACGGCAAGGCCTTGACCTACAGCACCGGTCTTAGCGCCATCTTCGCCGCATACGTGAGTACTTCCGTCTCTCCTCCCGAAGGTGTACTGATTCCCTCGCAGACCTGGTTCAAGCCCGGCAAGGTCTCCATCGGAGGAGGTTACCACGGCTCGCACGGCGTCCTCGGAATCCACCAGCGACTTACTGGAGTCAAGCTCCTCCCTCTCGACTGCGATGCGGAAGAGCTCGGAGAAGGCGATATCATCCACCTCGAAACACCGATCAATCCGTTCGGAACGGCCTATGATATCGAGTATTACGCCAAGAAGGCGCACTCAAGGGGAGCGCTGTTGTTTGTCGATTCCACGTTTGGTCCCCCGGGGATACAGGATCCGTTCAAGCACGGTGCGGATATCGTGATGCATTCCGGAACCAAGTGAGTTGTCTGCATCTCCTCGAGGGGCGAGTCTGACACGCCGTCTAGGTACTTTGGCGGACACTCGGACCTGCTCTGCGGCGTCCTCGTGGTGCAAGACACCGAATTCGGACGTAAAGCCTACAGCGGCCTCTGGAACGACCGTATGAACCTCGGCTCCGTCCCCGGGAACATGGAGTCCTGGCTCTGCGTCCGGTCCCTTCGAACGTTTAACTTGCGTATCAAGCAGGCTTCCCGAACGGCGATGGAGATCGTCGAGTGGCTCGATGCGGGGATGAACGGGCAAGGAGAGGATGCGGAGTTGATCAAGCGATGTGTGAAGGAGGTCATGCATTCCTCGTTGCAGGCGAAGCAAGAGGGAGGGGAATACCTCGCCAAGCAGATGCCGAACGGGCATGGGCCGGTGTTTGCCTTGACGTTGCAGTCGCCGGACATGGCGAAGACGTTGCCGAGCTTTTTGGAGTACTTTCACCATGCGACTTCGCTCGGCGGGGTGGAGAGTTTGGTGGAATGGAGGGCGATGAGTGATGAGACGGTGGATAGGTCGCTTGTTAGGTTCAGTATCGGTGTCGAGGATGTCAGGGACTTGAAGGAGGATGTCAGGCAGGCGTTGCAAAAGATCTGCGAGAAGTTCTAGCGAAAAGTGCTGTACTATCCATATGTTGTCTAGTGTACGCGTTATGAATGGCTTGTCTTGCAACATGTGGCCTTTTTGCGCAGTGCTCCGAATATTATCGCCCAATGTGGAAGTCGCTGCCGAGAAACGAGCTGCTGAGGCGACTCTGAAGTACGGTCCGTCTGTAATGACGGTTAAAAGCACAAAACGTGAGTTCTTGTTGAATAATGACAAAGCGCCAGCCTTGATCGGCCTCCTTGATTAATGTCCATTGGCCTTGGAATCCGTATACAACTATAATATAATTCAGAAAATTCGCATCAAGCAAACGATATAACCGCCTCGGACTACGCAAACGATCAGCCATTTCCCTTGTATGCGAGCTCGCCAACTCACCTGCTCAGCGAACGCCCTCCAATCGACCCACGTCCTGCCCTCCGGATTCGCCGCCCACACCTGCTTCAACAAGCCATACACCGCATGCGCATTCTCACACCCTGTCCGCTGCCGCGTCGACTTGAACATCTGCCTCACCTGCGCCTTTTGGTCGTGCGTGATTGCATCGACACCGGCGAGGAAGAGTGGGAGAAGAATCTGTGCTTCCGAGGGTGTATGTAGGACCGGTTGGATGGCGCCCAAAAGTCGGGCACACAAGAGACGGGATTCGATATCGCTTGGTGCCGAACGGAGGCAGGTTTGGCGCAGGAGCAGGCGCGCGGCGAGCTTGTGCATGTGGAAGGCCAAGACGAGATGGTGGTTGTCGAGTGCATCTTCGGGCGAGTTGTCGACGACACGAGCGATGTTTGGGTGGATGTCGAGCGTGTCGATCTTGCCGGCGCAGCTGTGAATCGCGAGAAGGAGGTCTCGCAGGGTGTAGGAGGTGTCGGTTGATGGGTCGACGGTGTCGAGGGATGATACTTGCGCAGCGAGCATGGCGATTTCCGCGTAGACCTGCGAGACATCAGCCGAAGCGCTTTCGTGGGCAAGGCAACGCACCTGGTAAACCGTCGCCGAAGCGCCCATATAGACATCCGGCTCCGCCAACGACCCCCTGATAAACGTCTCATACACCCTCAAGGGTATCCCCGGGTCCCGAGTCGTCGCCAGCGAGCCGGTGATATCGTGGTATATGCAATTCAAGGCCAGAGACATGTGGACGGACGACATGGAGTTCGTGTTGGATGACGGGAGGGACGATTCGAGGCGCCACATCAGGTTGCGGATGTAGGGCAGGCGTTTGTTCCATTTGGCGATGGATCCGCAGCAGACCTGCGAGGGGTGAGCGTACGAAAGAAAGCTCGGCGAGGAGACGTACCTCGATCCCGCCGAGGATGAGGAACAACCACATCTCATTCTCCAACGTCAACTCTTCTTCTCCCTCTCTTGCCACGGGCAGACCCATCGAATTGATCTTGACGAGCGCGTGTTGGTCCGCGATACTGGTTGTTATTCTGGCGATAGAGGTGTATACTTCCCCGCCCCCGGCGCGAGAGGGCTGGGAAACCGCAAGATGAGATGCCGCCCAGCCGACGAGGGCGTGTAGCAGAATCGGAGAGGTCGAGGTTGCCGGGAGAAGGGTGTTGAGCAGTCGATTTCGTTCGGGTTTGCCAAGAACCGAAATGACGGGCGCAAATCCCTTGACAAAGTACTGTCTCTTCACATCAGCCACAATCTCGGTCCGAACCTTTGACGACGAAAAAGCTCACATCGATCAAGTTCGGCACATGGCCCCACAACCAAGAAGGCAGCGCCGAAGTCACTTGTTCGATGTGCAAGTGGTCCGTCGTCGCAGCGACGGGACGTTCGGGCGTGTTGGCTGCGCTGTTGTTGATGAACTGTTGCATCAGTTGCGCGGTGTTTGGCGAAAAGGGTCGGACGGCTGTTGCCGAGGAGACTGTGCACATGTCAGCATCGATCCCTGGCAAGGGGGATGAGGGACGTACCTTCTTCCAGACCATCTTGCGCGACTGGCGTAATCCCGGCTTGTTCATCCGCGCTCTCATGGAACGACGCTCCTCTGCGCGACGAGGCGGGGGAGAAGACGAGATCCAGCGCCGGCTGGGTTGGCGTCAAGAGATGCGCATCGCGCGGCCACGTCGGCGATGGGATCTGTGGGGCTTGTCCGTGCCGGGATTGCGAGTTTGTGTGATTCCCGGGGAAAGCGTTGTTGATCCCTAGGAGCTGAGAGAATACGGCGAGCGGGTTGTCCGTCGGTCGTTGCATGTTGTTATTCGGTTCCATCAGCGGGTAGGAAGCCATTCCGTCCCCGGACGGCATCCCGCCAAAATTCCCCAGCATCTGCTCCATCCCTGTGCCCAGATCGAGGGAGAAGCCGTCGCCTGGGTGGAAGGGCAACTGGTACCCAGAGTTCAGCGACCCTTGCGCGTATTGTTTCGCAGCGTTTCCGTTGTTGACCGACCCGTCGAGGAGGCTGTAGAATGGTTTCTCTTTGGCCTTCACGATCTCCGGATCCACGTCGGCAGGAGCATCATCCTCGCCCTCGGCGTCGTCCTCTGCCGAGTTGGAGTCTTTCCGGCGTTTACGTTTCTTGCTGGGTGCGCCGACTTTTTGGTAGATGCAGGGTATCTCGAGGCGGAGGCTGTGGGAGAGGAAGGTCAGCGGGGAGTTCCCGGTTCTTCGGGTAGGGATATATCTTCTCCTGGAAGATGGTATGGTTGCGGGGTGTTGCCCGTTGCGAAATGGCCCTCAATTGGCTTGCGTCTATTCGTCGTTCGTCGACGACTCTCTGTCCATCGCCATTTCCTGCTATCCGTATCACTGTGCGATTCTGTCTTTCCGCGAAAGAATCCACGATCGCTGATGCGTCGATTCGTCCTCGTCGGCGAGTCTCGGTCCACTTCCGTTGTTGGCTATTGTTCGTCACTTTCGCTTCGCGCAACACTTCTCTCATCCGTTGTCCCACACCTGCTTCGCCTCTTCAGCGCAAGGAGTACTCACCAGTTCCCACAGACGGGATGCACATGATCACACGCTTTCTATCCCACAACGACCTATCAGCCTCCAGTTCTACACCAACAACAGAGGAACTCACCTTCCTCCGACGACAGGTATAACATCCGCTCCTGCTGCGGGTCTTTTTCTCCCTTGCAGGTCCCGATGCTGGATCAAGTGGTGCGGCGGCGGGAGAGGGGTCTGACATCGTTGTGAGGGGACCAGAGACGATTGAAGCACAACAGATAGGATAGGGACAACAGATGTGTGAAGATATCGATACTTGCTTTGGCTGAATCGGGTGAGACACGGGACTTCGCTTCCGCCGAAAGGGAAAGGAGCGATCAGCTGAGGAGATTATTGGCAGGTCATCCATCGAATGGTCTTCCTCAGTTATCAGACGGACACCATGTGGACCGGCTATCGATCGTTCGCAAGACTACGAGGGGCAGGGCTGACGACGAGGAAATCGCTGGCAGTTAAACCGAGTGCGGAATGCGGCGTGAGTCTTTTTTGGAGCGATTGGGGGCAGTCATTGACGTCAACTTGACAGCGCTCGTACAGACGGTATGGCTCGACAGAGGCCATCGCGACGTCCGCACCGCCGGTAGGAATCGTACTCGCCGCGCTCGTCGGTCTGCCGCTGACGTTATGGACGTATAAAGTCCGGTCCGTCCCTTCGTTCACCGCAAGATCCCCAACGCTGATATGGCGTTGTGGGATAGTGCTTGATGATGGTGCTGTTTCAGCGGAAGATCATCTACATGGGGTATATCCCGCCAGGGAGTCGGAGCGAGGTGAGTACTCCTCGAGACGCCGCAATCAAGGCCATAGTGGTTGAATACTGACGGACGATGTAGGTTCTTCGCGAGGATGATCCGGATTTGAAAGGGTTAGAGAAGGAGGACGTCAAGATCCCCAGCGACGAGGGAGTCGTGTTACGTGGATACGTGTTCAAGCGAAGTCAACCGCCCGTGAAGGATCATTCACGGGGGAAAGCAACGATCGTCTATTTCCAAGGTACGTTCACCATCCCTGTTCTTTCTTGCCGAAAAGCTAACCCCTCGACGCAGGCAACGTCGGGTCCCCAATCCAACGCCTCCCCCTCTTCCGAACGCTCCTCCTTCACCCATCACTGCCGGACATCGACCTAGAGCTCGTCGCCGTTCCGCCCCGCTCGTTCGGGCTCTCGACGAATCGACGGCCGTCGGAACGGGCGCTGTTACGTGACTACGAGGCGATCACCGCGTATGCCTCTGCTCGCGCACGGGAAAACGGGGGCAAGGTGATCTGGATGGGTCATTCCCTCGGCGCATCAATCGCCACGGTTCTTCTCGCCAGTATCCCACCATCAGCCGAGTGCGACGGCCTCATCTTCGAGAACGGGTTCGCCTCGATCCCCGGTATGGTGCGCGCGCTGTATGCGAGCAAGTGGGTGCCATACCACTACCTCGGACCGCTGGCGTTGGATACGTGGGACGCCAAGGCGGTGTTTGAACGAGCGGGAGCACAAGAGGCGGAAAGGGTGAATGAGGTGCCGATCATGTTCGTATCGTCGGACAACGATGAGCTGGTCCCGCCGGAAATGATGAGGGATCTGTACGAGTCGGCGGTGCGTTCCCGCGGGAGACGAGGAGACGATGATTGTGGCGTGACGTGGCTCAGTGTTAGAGATGGGTTGCATGATTTTGCGTGGAAGAAGGATGTCTGGGCGAAAAGCGTGGGATGGTTTGTGCAGAACGTAGTAGATTGGCCACGGTAGTCCGATAGGCATTCGGCATGTGGTAATCGTCTTGGGCCAGGCGTCTATACAACCATTGAATTAATCTATCAACCCTTCGTCCGTCATCTATCGCGTCGCATCCACCCGCGCCCGCAGCCTGACCTCCAGCTCACGAATCATCTCACCGGCATTGCCTTCCCCCGTGAGGGAAACACCACCCATCACCCCACCCGACGCGGTCATTGGCCGACGCTCGGGCAACTCGAGGTCCTCGTAATACACGGCCTTGCGCGTATGGCCCAGCCGCCACAGTTTCAGTTGACGCACGAGGACGTCGATTTCCGGGCGGTGCGAGAGCGCGGTACGGAGATTGGCGGCGCGGACGGCGGATATCCAGGCGACTTGGTGTGTTGGAAGGTAGGCGTTGGAGTAGGGAATTTCGTGTATCGTTGAAGGGGCGCCGTACCACCAATTCTTCAGCGAACCGAGCCATGTTGCTGGAGGCGCAGGGGTGTGCACCGGAATGCCCAGGAATGCGTCCAGCGTCCGGATGAAGAGCGAATGGTCCCCCGAGACGCCGTCGTACCCGTCCACGCCCCAACCGTGAAATCCCTGCGCATGGGACATCCACGCGTCCTTTTTCAGCTTCCCTTCCTTGACGGTATCCGCGAAGAGCTTGAACGCCGCGCGGGACGAGGCGATCGCTTCTTCCAGCAGCTCTGTTGGGTCGTCCAGTGAAGAGGGAAGGAGGGAGATTGCGCGGTACAAAGGGAGGGCGAGGCGTTCCATGTCGTAGAAGATCTGCGCGTTGAGGCGTTCGGCGTCCCATGCTGTGGGGTACTGCGTGGCGAGGTGACGCATGTTCGAGTAGTGTATGCCGTCCGAGGCGACGTTGAGGAGGGTCATGGTATAAAGGCCTGGAGAAATGTCAGTACGCGAAACGTTGAATTATGGATAGACTCACAACCGCCGTTGGTTTCCAACCCCATCTCCTTGTGTAGCCACTCCATCGGTTCCCTAATCGCCCGCGGCATCCCGGGCAAGGTCTTCTCATCCTGTGCGATCCGCACGACCGGTAATGTCCCCCATCGGTACAGGTGCGCGAGGTATGCCAAGCACGCGAGGAATCCACAGCGCGCGGCAGTGTCCATCGTCGGCAGGAGCCTCATCACGGCATCCACGTCGATGGGGGCGAGTTGCGAGGTGAGCCATTCTCGGTTCTCGTCGATTCGTGGGCGGAGTTCGGCGTCGCTTCTGACGGGATGCAGTGCCGAGGAATCAACGAACCGCGGCGGGGCGAGGGTGGCGACGGTGTTGTATACCGCGAGTTGGGACGGCCAAGAGTCGACGTATGTCGGTGTTGGGGGCCAGGAGCCGGCGCCTTCGTCTTTAATGAGGGCGTCGAGGTGGCCTTGCAGGGACATTCTATCGCGTGTTGTTTATGTGCGGTCTAAGGATATCGGTTCAGGATGGTTGATGTTGGTATTTCGAGGGGTCCGTGGATGTCTTCGATAGTATACGATGCATATATCCACATCTTGTCTGCTCCATCTGCTATATCCCGACACTACCGGCATCAACAACCTTTTGTTCGCCATCAGATACTCATGAGGACCGGTGCTGACCGTCAGATTAGGTCACGTGCCATCGGGGAAGACGGTTTACGCGGGTGTTTCTGGGAAGAACGGCGGCCTAAATTTGGGACCAGCGTGATGAAGCCTGTGAGCAGCTTCGTGGGCGTGCCGGATGCATGGTGATACTGCTGCTTCATGGCTCGCGGCAGACTTTGGTCCCCTCAAGAGGCGCCAGACCGAGAACTGTATTCAGTCGAGTCAGCGGAAAGGGAGGCAAGGGAACGCTAATCTAAGCAGAGCGAAGCTGGTCAAGCGATTGGCCCTGAAGTCTGCCAAAAATACAATAATAGAGGGCTATGCTGGGTAGGAGAAAACAACACCGGTCATCATGACTACGGATACAACAGGCACACGGCTCAGATTTGACTTCGAGCGTGAAGTTCAGCCCAGGGGCAACTATGCCTAGACATAGGCTAACGTTGCCAGTCTAAAGACCTTGGCGATATCATTCTGGACAACAAGCCATCGCAAGAGGGACACGCCGGCCCACCTCTCCTCGGCTTTCAACAGTTCTGCTCGCCATGTTTCGCTCGCTGCCTGGTTGGCCACCCTGATGAGCTCTTGCTCCCAACTCATCCGTGGTATATCGGCCAGCGCTGATGCTTTGTTTTCGAGCGTCACCACACCGTTCTCTCCCAACATAGCCTCAATGTAGGAAGACACCTGAGGAGTAGCGGATGAGTCGATCAGTACCTTGACTGCTATCATGTACGGAGTGTTGTAGACGTCCCAGGAGATTCGGATCTCGTGCCCAAAGGCTCCGGGCGCGTCCGCATCGTACCCTCGCGGGTAAAAGGTGAGCCTGTTAGTGAGCGTGGAGTATCCTTCGACACCCGATAGTACGGCAATCGTCTCAAAAGAGGGATCCGACCTAGAATTAGGCAGGCGGATCATCGACCCGAGCGATCCTCCGTCTGCAGAGCCCAAGAACAGCCTAGCCTTGTGCGTTTCGACAGTCGGCTTGGAACACGCCATCGAGATCATCGGGTTCGTGGTCGTGGAGGCAGTTGTATGCGTTGGGGCGGATGAAGCCGTGGGAACGGATAGACGCGACATGATGGATCTACTGCTACCCAATGGGGTAGAGTCTAGTGTTCCGAATGAATTATTCAACTTGAATTGCATTATTCAAGTTTGTCGCGGGAGCGAGATTCAAATCTCTATTCATATCCTGGAATTCAGTGAATAAACTATTCGCGATTTGAATATTTTATTCAAATCTATTCACCAGACCACTGAATTATTTTTGATCGATTCTGAATCATTTATTCATATTTTTATCCAATTCCGAAGTAGCTATTCATGTCGATGTTCATTTTGTGCTATTCTTGAGTTTTGAGTTGAGATTTTGTATAGGTACATGACTACATCGTACAATTTGAGACTAAGAGCAATACCCTTCCCTGTCCCAAACCTTCACCGAAGTTTGGTGTATCACCCTCATCGGCAGCAGCCGGGCACGTCTATCCTGCAGCATGAGACCAGACTGCGAGAAGAGCCGCTCCACGCAGACGGAAGAGCCTGGCATACCAAGAATGTCCCGAGCGAAGCGTGCCAAGGGCCTCATGCGTACGGACCGCTGGTGCCGAGCCCAATATTCAAGGATCGACTCGTTGGCTGAGGGCTCCCCATACGGCGATAGGTCGGCGTTGTACAGGTCCCATACATCTTGGTCCTCCGGCATCGCTGCATGTGATCGTCGAGACGCAAATTCATTCTGACGTATTTGGGGTCGGTTCTTGTCCGAAGCCGGACTATCGGCACTCGACTGACTTTTGTTGGTTTGCCCGACATTCGCATGCTCCTCCAAACATTGTCGAACCCATGTGGTGATTTCCTTCATTCGGCGTCCGTTTTGGTCTTTATTGTATGCTTTGAGCATCGCCTCCAAAGACGAGGCTCGGCTCTCGGGATCCAACATGTAGGCCGCGCAAACCCAATCATTATTGAGGAACTTGAAGAAGTATATCTTTAACTTGGCGATCGCGGCGGCAAACGGGACTTTTCTGGCTGGACTGACGCCAGGTAGAGCTTGAAGTCGCTCAAGCTCTTTTATGGCGTAGTTGAGATCGGGCAGGATGCGATGTACCGTCACTTGCGCCTTGGAATACTCGAGCGTCAAGTCTTGAAAGATTTGGAGAGTCGGCAAAATGATCTCCAAGATTGAGAATGATTCTTCGTCCAGACGCGGACATTTTGGATCCCCGGCATACCGTTGGCAGAATGCCAGAATTGTGTTTTTCAGGCGTATTGCTTGCTTTATGGCGAGATACTTCGAGTTCCACCTCGTTGCGACATCCTTCAAGGGAAGCGAAACGGTTTCGGCAGCATCATGCAGTCTCTTTAACGCCTGAAAAACCCTTCGTCGTTTGCGACTGAGGTGTACGTAGGTCCCCAGACGACGAAGCATAGGAAGAGGGGAACCATTCGTCTCCTATAGTCGGTATAAGTTTAGGTTTGTGTTGTCAGACGGTGGGCCGCTCACCTCATCGTCATTCTCCTCCTGTTGTTCTTCGCCGGATTCTTCGTCCTCGCTTTCATCGTCTTGATCGGCCTCCATGTCCTCATCCTCCCCAAGGTCTTCTTCAGGGGAAACTTCAGGATCCTCCGTCATCCACTCCTGGTCGGCTACATCGAGCTCCTCTCCATCCAAGTTGAGCGCAGGAACGGGGGTGTACGCTTGATTGCTGAGCTTGGCTATAATTACAGCTTCAGTATTTACGTTGGCATACCAGTCATTTTGTACTTACCTTCCTGTTTGAGAAATTCGCTGGCCGCTATATTCGCAATATGGCACACGCAGCCTACTAGATTCCTCGCTGGGAGATCGCGAAGATGTTTGTCAAAGACCAAGTTGTTCAACTTCTTGGCGATGGCGCCGTTGACGGAAGCGTTATCGGCCGTTCCCGGACCCATCTTCTTGGTGATGCCCATGCTTTCGAAAAGCTCAAACAACGCGGACCCGATACTTGCAGCGTCGTGGTTGTTGAGGTGAATCAGACGTAAAAGTACTTCTTGCCTTTGAAAGTCTTTGTCAATCCAACAAGCATAAATGCCGAAGTACTCGGAAGATCGGAATTTGTCGGTCCAGGCGTCGTAAGCGTAATGCACAACCGTGTCGACCTCTTGCAACATATTGACAACTCTGTCTTTGACGCTCTCGTATCGCCCAGCCGTGATACTCGTGATGGTATCGGCCGAACAAAGTTTTGCGCGCGGATCCAGGTAAAGCAGTAAGTCCCGTAGATGTGGCGACTCTACGAGACGGAAGGCGAGTGCGTCGCACGCCAGCCAGGTGGCGATTTTCAGGAGAAATTCGGTTCGACTGAACGGACGGATCACCTTGCCTGTTTCTCCGTTCAACAACGTCTGACGCGGTCCGAGTTGCGCCTTTTGAAAATCTAGCGCTGCTTGTGTCACGCCCGCTGACCCCTTCTTCGATGCTTCCAGCAGCATAGGACACTTCTCCTGATGAGTGTGGAGGTTGGTGGTACCCTTGGCGGGACCCGCGACGGTTTTCGAACAGTGCTTGCATTTGTAGTCGAAGCTGGTAGGTCCCCTCTTGGACGCCACAGGAAGTTCGAAGTAGTCTCTGACATCTACCCTTTTTGACGTGACAACAGCTAGTGGTTTATCGCAACTGTCCGACTTGAAAATGGCGCAATCGGCACCGGTATTGGGGGTGGTGGTGCTAGCGCTTGACGCTTGAGACGGCGTGATAACTCGAGATGCGGAAGAGGTGAGTGATTTGGGCCTCCCCGGTCCACGCCTCGCCTTGGTCTGATCGGTCGGTGTAGGAGTTATCGGCGATGGCGCCGCTGCCTGTTTGACCTGCCTACTTCGAACAGTCGTGGCAGGGGTATCGGCCGCAAAGGTTGGCTGAGATTCGAGAAGTTGAATTTCATCGTCGTCTGATCCTGCCACCTATGATCCCAGTTGTCAGGTGTACGTCTTTCTTCCACTCGAGTAACCCAATGCTTACTACACGTTTCTTCTTTGCAGGGGCTTTCTTTGTCTTCTTACCCTTCCTCTTGAACGCCCCCGCTACCGTCCCTTCCCCTCCCGAGCTCGAGTCGGCACTTGAATCCGACGTTGACTGATAGAGTGTGTTCTTTGTGGTAGATTTGCTTTTCCGGACGGAAACAGACGTAGCGGTTTTGCGGCTGGAGGTGAGTGTTACCGTCTCGTTGCCCGACAAATCGGAGTTGCCGGCCGGCTGATCATCTTCGCTTCGGCTTCCTCGATTGCTAGCTGAACGGGCTGACCGGCGCACAGAGGTTCCGTCCTTCATCCCAGGTACCGCCAGTAAGCCCAAAGGTTGCTTATCTGGGATGAGATTCTCGGTATACAAGTCGTCGTCGTTGAAGCTAGTATAGAACAGGTGAGCGAAGTCCCATCTGTTCAAGGGTAAGACGGACTCACATTCGTTTCAGCTCCTCCAAAATGGTATGCGCCCAGCTATCCAACAGTGCCAGGTCGTGATTGCCTTGCTTTTCCAGCTTGATATACGCCTCCCGGAAGTCCTTCAAAGCTCGATGCAACTCGTCCCCGTCGATGAATATCTGCCAGTGTGGGTCCCCTCTCGAGCCGAAGCAACGTTCGAGTGCCATGTTGACGATATCCGCATCCTCCTCGTCATCTTCCCAATTGGGCGCGAATAGATAGGTGGGTTTGAACGCCTTGTACTCTCCGGTAGGTTTCCCAAGTCTCTCCCAGTGGCGGAGTTTGAACACCTTGCCGGGCTCGATACTGATTCCCCAATGAATGATAGCGTCCGTGTCGAGGCTATCAGGCTCGAATCTCGCGCCGTTGTACGATAGCCGCGAGCCAGGCATGTCGAGAAGGTGGGCAGATCGCTGATGATGAGACGGTCCGTGTACTGATTGCAGAATAGTCGTAGAAGCTCGGTAAATGGCCGCGGCAGTCGCTCAATGGTACATGAGCTGAAACTTCTCTCTCGGGCTTCGTTTGTTTCCGGAGCGGCCGGAATAGCGGAGTACCGCGCCACAGGGTCGCACCGCGGTCGCAGAATACGTCAGTCGGTTTGCCAGTCGTTGTTCCGCTGTATGGGCAGTACATGCTCATAATATCGCATACAGGCTTCCACAGAAGTCAAGGGGAAGATAGAGTGTCGTGTATGGGGCAGGAGGACACTCTGGTGTCCGTGATCGTAGTGCGCTTGATGCGTTAGTAAGTACTTCGCTGTGTTGTGCCTCTAACGAACATGCATCTTGAGGAGCAACGTTGTGCGCGCGCAAGCTGCCTATACATTGAACGGTGAAGGTATATCGGCAGAGGAACTATAGAAGGTCAACTCTGCCACAGGGGAAGCCTGAGCGTTCAATGGTTGGCGTGCAACAGACGCGGAAGGGTCTATTTCCTCTTATTGTGCCTTGGAAGCACGCTCGTCTGCTCGGAAAAGCTCGTGTCCGCGCAAGTTGCGCAAACTCCAAACGGTAAGACAACGTGGTTAGAGGCACTGTAGATGGTCATGTATACCGGTGGAGAACTCGAGGCGTTCGGTCCCTGGGCCGCAGTGGGTGTATCGGAGGTCATTTCCACTTTATGCGCCTCGAATAGAAATGCATCTGCTCGGACACGCTCAAGTCCGCGCAAGTTGCGCAAACTCGAAACGGTGAGGGAATTTGGTTAGAGGGACTATTCATGATGATATCTGCAAGAGGACAGCTCTGGGCGTTGCGTGCTTGAGCCGCACGGGGTGTATCGGAGTACATTTCCACTTCATATGCCTCGAATGGAAATGCATTTGCTCGGACACGCTCAAGTCCGCGCAAGTTGCGCAAACTCCGAGCGGCGAGGGAATTTGGTTAGAGGGACTATTTATGATGATATCTGCAGGAGGACAGCTCTGGGCGTTGCGTGCTTGAGCTGCACGGGGTGTATCGGAGGTCATTTCCACTTTATGCGCCTCGAATAGAAATACACCTGCTCGGACACGCTCACGTCCGCGCAAGTTGCGCAAACTCGAAACGGTAAGGGAATTTGGTTAGAGGGACTATTCATGATGATACCTGCAAGAGGACAGCTGTGTGCGTTGCGTGCTTGAGCCGCACGGGGTGTATCGGAGTACATTTCCACTTTATGCGCCTCGAATAGAAATACACCTGCTCGGACACGCTCAAGTCCGCGCAAGTTGCGCAAACTCCGAGCGGTAAGGGAATTTGGTTAGAGGGACTATTCATGATGATACCTGCAAGAGGACTGCTCATGGCGTTGCGTGCTTGAGCCGCACGGGGTGTATCGGAGTACATTTCCAATTCATATGCCTCGAATGGAAATGCATCTGCTCGGACACGCTCAAGTCCGCGCAAGTTGCGCAAACTCCGAGCGGTAAGGGAATATGACTAGAGAGACTATAGGGGACGATATACGCAAGATGACAGATATGAGGCTTTGGCTTTCAAGCTTCCGTGGGTGTATCGAGGTGCATTTCCGCATGTTATGCCTCGAATCAAAACGAGTCAGCGCGGACGAGCGTATGACCGCGAAAGTGGAGCAGATGCTACACGGCAAAGCAAGGTATCTCAAGGGCCTACAGAAGGTCGTATATGGCAGAGTGTAGCACTGGTTGCTATGCGCAAGATGAGCAGGTCATCACTTGTAAACTGCCCATTCCACAGTCATCTGCTCACTCAGTCGCACCTTTGACTGCGTCACAGTATCCGCCAACTCAGCCGTGAGGATCCGCGGAGGCCGGGGACAAAAACAAGGCAATGTGCCTACAGTATTCCAATGCGGCAGATGTCATGTAGAACCCCTCAGCTCACTACGTCTTTACGGGATGGACATGTGGGTTACCCTTTGGTAAAATGCTAAAAGGAACAAAAAGAAAAGCCAACAGCGAGAATCGCACAGGTGACCTTTCATGTCTCATCAGCCAAGCATTGGTGTGCTGTACTTGACCGCTATACCACAAGGAAGTACTTGAACGCCGGCTTCCAAATTTTTGTACAGTATTCAGTTTGAACGTACCTCTCGCATGCTTTTTCATTTCTCGCTGGGAAGCCGTGAGTGGCTCGGCAGTAGATGCTATCCTTTATGCCTAACTCCCACGAGAGGAGTTATTCGTGAACAGGCTATCTGCATATCTTCCGCCGTTGTATTCATTGAGCGAGTTCAATTTGCAGAAACCGGTCGCTTGGAATAGTGGCTGGGGCGCAGGCCAACTATCTGGAATCAGTGAACATTTGTCGTGTGTTCGATACTCCTGCTGCTGGATTATTGCTTTTTGATGGATCCCAAACATCAGCCGGTCCGGCCCTATGTTTCAGACATGGGGACATCGCCCTTTTTGCGCATGGTACGCAGCGTTAGCAAGATTATGCGCATATCGCTTTATTTCACCGATGCAGTGGCATTTATGCCTATTCAAGCTGGTTTCACCCCTCCAACGTCTGAATTATGGATTATCTCACGAATTTATTCAATATTCACCATAATTCACCGCAGTGGGGAAGGCTGAATTCATATCGTTATTCAGATTCGATATCGAATAGATTATCCGGATCATTCACGAAATTCGCATTCATTCGGAACACTAGTAGAGTCATCGTAAGTTTGGCCCATGGGACGACGTTCACCCTCAAGCTGGATATCCACACCAAAGGTTCTATTACCTTGCAGCTCATCGCCCTTGAGCGTACTAGGAAACCATTTGATGCCCTTTCGTTTCATGACGCTATCGACCCACTTGAGTGCCGCGGCCTCACACAACTTCAAACATCCCACTGCTCGATCGCATTGATGAGGCGGACATTCCCACACGCGGCCGGTGAGTCTTTGTCCAGTGCTGAACTTGCGATCTTCTACCTGGAACGATAGCATCCATTTACTACCCGCATGGCCATCCAAGCAAGCCACGACCTCTTCCCCTTCCTCGACCCAGGGGTTTCGATCGTCGGACATTTGACCAATGATGGACGCAGCTACACTGATCCTTTCTGGTTCAATCGTTCCCTGAGAAGCTTCGAGAAGGCTTCTATAGTCGCTTTTGGTGAAGGTGCTGCGTTGCCGCGGGGATCGTTGAGTACCGCCTGATGACATGATGAATGGTGATCAGGGAAGCTCCTAAGACAAGGACAAGACGATTTGTGATTGTGGTGGCGGCGGAACAGGGGCATCTTCCTTCTGGGGCTCAGCCTTTTATCTTACCACAGGTCAGGTATTCGGAACTGCGTCTCATCACCATCAAAGGTAGAACCAGGGGCAGCCCCTGCAGTGCTCTTGCGTACCTTTCTGGTTGATCAGCGTCTCATGGGGCTGATGACTTCATCTCCTTTCGAGCCAGAATCTGAGGACCTATCTTCACCCTCGCTGACAATCGGCCTTTAGGAAGCTGCATGTATCAAAATCCAGCCTCCTAATGCGTGCGCATGCTTCGAATGCTGACCGCACCGTTTGTCACATGTGATCGGCAAAGACGCAAATAGCGAAGGATTGTATTTGGTGCTGGCCAGAGTGTGTCACGAAACTGGACCGAAGACGAATCCCAGATTCCGTCCTGACTCGAGGGCATGTTGGGGCACAAGGATGAATAGCCTAATCGCAGCATGGTACGGTTTGTCTGTATGCCGGGAATGGGTGAGTGAGGCACTTGGCGTTGGACACCAACATTCAGAAGACAGATCAGAATAGCCTGTGACGTGGGATCGAACCACTGAGACCAAGGTGTATGTGAACACACGAAGCTGACACATATGAACATGCTTCGAGCAAGGTGGAAATCCAATCGTGGCGAAGGTTCGAAGCCTTGCCTTATATGGAGAACAGGTTGAATAAAAATGGTCGCAAATCGATCCATCGCTAGCGAAGGACAGCACGGACCTGCAAGGCCATATGTCGGAATTGTGCAATGCCCGGCTTGTACGATGCCGGACTTGTACAATGTCCTACTTGTACGATTCTCGACTTGTAGGATGTCCAAAAGGTGCATTCTCTGAGAAGAACGGTGTCCGAAACGAACGATGCCCGAGATGAACGATGTCTG
This sequence comes from Naganishia kalamii, assembly GCA_022813745.1. NCBI lineage: Eukaryota > Fungi > Basidiomycota > Tremellomycetes > Filobasidiales > Filobasidiaceae > Naganishia > Naganishia kalamii. Next base: position 7,613 of record JAKLLX010000137.1, on the reverse strand, counting down.
AAAGATACGGCGGCCGAGAGGAGCAAACGAGTAAGGCGAAGGCGAATCGATTACAGTGACAGATAACGATAAAGAGACGGAGAGGCGAGGGATTCATCTGTGCCGTCATACAGGGAGATGAATAAGTGAATAAAGTACTGACCATGACAGCACTAGGCTGATGGGGTAAGATGACGGAGGCACTTGCTTGACCATATGCTGCCGTAATGGTCACCCTGAAGTCGAGAGGATGGCAACGGGTGTCGATTCTTAGCCGCTGGCATCCTCCAGGTTGGGCAAGAGCTGTCGTACGACGGAACAGGTCAGATCGGTGACACATCGGTGCTCTATTGACTCGTGGATACCCTCAAAGCGAAAAATGTGCCTCAGTGGCCGGCGCTCGGGATATCATCCTGGTTGAGGAGTTGGCTGATGGCGTATGATGTCGAATTTCCGACTGTTCAAACTTGTCAGTCGTCATGCCAGACTCACTATTGGCTTTCGACAAGAATCAGCGCGCCATACGCGCAGGGCAGAGCTGGAGACTCTCTGCCTTGTTAGCCCAGATTTACACTTGAGCGTGATTGGTTGGGCGAAGATCAATGTCGATGATGTAGCAAGACCTACGCTTGCACCGGTACTGGTTAGAATCATTCCACGATGTACTCGCTCGAACCATTCCATGCCCTTCGCGATTATGTCTTGAAAATAGGCTTGTAGTTTTCTATGAGCGAATCGAAGTGATGGGATGATGATGTCTAGCTTGAAGCGATGATTTCGGTTCTTTTCTTCGCTTTTCGAACTGCGCCGAGTGCTTCGGGTCGTTTCCGGAACAGGATACCTCGACCTGCTGCCTCCAACAGCGCGAAATGAGAGGCAGTCCTTTCGTCTCTCGGCCCAATGACCATACTTACGTCTTTCTGCTCATATCAAGACAGCCAAAGCGTCGCCTCCGCCTTCTCGGATTTCGGCGTGTCTACCATATCCCCGCCAGATTCCGCATCACTGAAGTCCACCGCAGATCACTGTCTTGGACTGGTAGCGCAGACGTGTCGACGGCTTCAAGCCGGTGACTAGGGGTAACGTCATTCCCAATTCGACAGATCACATAACGATTGTCCCAAGAACAGGCTTCTTTCCCAATGCTTACAAGGATTACTTGCGCTTGCTTGAGCAGGATTTGACTAGCATGTCGAAGACAATGTTCGGGTCGACGTTGATAGTTCGGAATGACTGATTCGCAATGGAGTTGTGAAGAGCGAAAGCGAAATGCAGGCCGTTTATCTTCACCAGAGCCTAGGATACTATCGAGCGATGCTGAGGTGCTGTAAGGGTCGCAGCCAAGGAACGCTGTAGGATAGTTAGTGCGACTGATTAGAGAGCTGTGAATGCACCTGAATGGGGTGCAGTGTCACGGGCGGTACGAACAGCAGTACTCGTATGATCTAGGAGAGGCGATGGTTAGCTAGGCCGAAGACTGTTCTAGACAGGCTGAGGTGGCGACTATGTTGTCCTGGGATCTGCCAACTTCTACCGAAAGTTCATCAAAGGCTACTCAAAGATAACCGAGCCTTTGACAAGACTTCTTCGTAAAGATACCAAGCTCAAATTCTCCAGCAAAGCTGAAAGTGCTTTCAACGCTTTGAAAGCCGCTTTCACCACTGCTCCAATCCTGACACATTTCGATCCGCAACGACCGATCGTCCTGGAAACAGACGCCTCGGACTACGCCTTAGCAGGTATTCCGTCTCATCCCGATACGCATTGTCGCGCGGGCAACGGAATTATCGTACATCGAAGGGCGATTCATAAGTCATGAACGCTATCACAAAGGGCGATTCATCAGTCATGAACGCTATTACAAAGGGCGGAATGCCCAGTATATATACCTGTTTTGAGTGAGAGCCTGTCCCTAGGTAGACATGCTTCCCAGGGGCAGGCGAAGTCGCGAAGTCGCGAAGGTGATGAAGTTGGGGAAGTGTGCAAGTGTGCCAAGTTGGCGAAATTGACGGATGCTGGTGAGGCTGTCGAGATCTTCGAGTGCGGGCTTGAGCAGCAAAATGAGTACTCGTATCTCTACAACAACCCCCTCACACAAAGGAGACGATGCCCTCAGCGTCGAAGAATTCTCATACCAAGAGGAAAAGTCCGGAGTCAAGTAGTAGGTAAACGGTGGTGTATTTAAAAAGCTAGGTAAAGACTGCGGGCTCAAAAGACGGCAGAGGAGTAAAAAGGCGTCTTTGAGCAGTGATTATGAACAAGTTCTGCTTCAGCAAAACAATCATAACGTTTGGGAATTGGACGTTGGGCGGTCTTTGCGACATGGTATTTCTTCGACTGTTCTGGCAAGCTCGTCCTTCCCAACGTTCACCTGAGTTGCAGAATCAAAATGAAACGAGATTAGCAGTCGAACCGGTGTAGGCCGTCATGCGGAGAACCGGGCACAGAGCTGTCACATGAGGCAGCCGATATGTCATATCGCTCGACATCATCGTTAGAATAATCTCCATCATTGGCGTGACATCTCTCCTTGTACCCAGAGTCAACGAAATTTGTATCGGCATTCCTTCCTCTGACCATGTGTTGCCTCTCCGAGCCAACATCAGAGTTGGAGGTGGTATCAGAGCTCGTAGTGTGGCCGCGGTGCTGCTCGATTCGGTCGGGATGACAGGCTTTAAAAGCTATAGACCCGTCGTCGTATTCTTCGAACTGAGGAGTACCATCCTATCTCAGACCTTATTATGTAGTCGATTAGACTGCGTCTGAAGTCCAAAAGTGAGGTTTCGGGTTTAATGGAACTCTTAAGGGTAGGTAGCATGTACTCAGGAAAACCATCGATAATGACCAGGATGAGTTCCCAGTCGGGAGTGCCTTGATCGAAAACAAATGCTTGGGGATCCACTTTATCATCAAAGTAATCCGATATATTGTCGCGGGCCAAATGATCTGTCCTTCTTGGGTGCAAGACAGCAAAGCCGTTGTAAGGGGATTCAGGCACGCGTTTTTATTACTTGCTATACGAGGCGACTAACGATCCAATACCTGAGTGGAAGACCGAGGGTAGCTAATCCTAGAAAAGTCTTGCACTCAAGGTAGGTCCGTGATTGAAGGTGTGTCAAAGGGTGAAATAAAAAGGTCAAGAGTTATTACAAGTGAAGGCAGTTGCCTTGTATTTATATCGATTCAGCTGAGCTGGCAAGCATCTCATCGTCGATAGTATGCGTGATAATATCGACGATAATATGCGCGATAATATCAGAGATAATATTCGTGATAATACCAGAGATAATATGCGTGATAAGATCAGAGATAATCTTCTCAGTTCGAACTCTCACAATGATCCTGCACGATTGGGAGAAGTATCGTATGCATGACACTTCTATGGATATACAGGGTATCATAGGAAGCAGGGTAATCAATTATACGGAGAAATACGGAGAGACAAGGAAAGGGAAGGGTTGTGTCATTACGACTATCCCCTCCCGGGAAAGAGACGTCCCGGCGATTACCAAGCCCACAGGTGCAAGGCGCCTCGTATACGAAGGTTTACGAGTACCTTGTACTCCTCTTCAGTCAATAGAAGCCAAAGCATTTCCCGAAAGAACCCCGAAGCTCCCATCTTTCGCAAGTGTCTGCGAACCGTTTCTTTGGGAAATTTGCTGCCTCTTTTCGTGTCCCAGTGGTCCCACAAGGCTTGGCGAGTACCGGCAAAACGTTCTTGCAATTATTCGGCTGTCCTTCGAATTGAACAATCGTTTGACATGACTCTGTAGTTGTTCATATTAGGTACTGTCGTATGTGTTTGTGGTTCATTCTCTTGCTCACGTATATTCGATGTCATATCCCGACCATACGTGACCGACGATCATGTCTGTCGTTAACTCCTCCTCTTCTTCGGACGGGTCATCAATGACCCTCATCATCTCTTTTTCAATGGACGATCCTGCGGCGATAGCGCTTGAGATGTCGTCCAAGTCGGAAGAATCGTGTATGAACGTGGTAACGGGACGAGGCTGCAGGAGGCCAGGATCGACAGAGTCTGAAGCCTGTTGCGACGTGACGTGGTATGAGTATATGGTCAGGTAGGGTGTGGGGTATCGGCTTACCATCCTCGCTTCTTCAGCACACTTGTACGCGGGGTGATTGAGAGGATGGGCCTCCAAGAACTCTTGAAGCATTCTCGCGGTGCTGGGGGACAGCAAAGGGACAGCGGCTGAGTCTAGATCCTGATTGGACAAGCTCTCTTCCTCAATGGTGTAAAGGCTTGGAGCTTATGATGAGCGGACGGCGGAGGCATACGGAGGAGGAAAGTCGAAGACATGATGAAGTTCAGGCGGCGGGATACCGCTGATCAACTCGTCCCAATCTTGAACGGGTACATAGACGGGTGGAATGATACCGGCATCGTAGGCGGGAAGGCATTCCTCCGCTTCGTCTCGATTCATGCGTTTCGCAATCGAGGACAGGTTGAGAGACGTAAGGCTCGCGTGAGTTTCTGTAAGGGATCCACCTTCTGACCAACTTACCGTGCCAATATTACTGTTCTATCGATTTATCTTTCACCTTTTACTACCTTGGTGCAAACACCAGCGTATTCGCCATCTCCGCCATATATTCGCCTACTGCAAGGAACTTCCCAAATCGCTCACTGCAAGGCAACAAGGTATCGTTGCAGTGTAGGACTTTCTACTGCAAACTCTTGCAGAAGCACTAACGGCAATGCATCGTGGCACTTTCTGCAAGAATGAACACTAACTGGAAACCGAGTACTGCAATGCAATACCATGATTTCTGGTTCCTTTTGCAGTCAGGCAATACTATCACCTGCCTGCTCTGATGACTATATATAGCTGACCATCTGGCTGTTGTAATAGCTCATCTCTTATGCTTCACCCTTTATCGTATCAACTTGTTTCACCTCAACTCAATACCTTCAAGGGTCATCAGTCATAGTAAGCATTAGCTACCCTTTCTACTACTAACCTTCTTCTTTAGTGAAGCACATCTTATTGCAACTCGAACCCAACCTTCGGTATAGTGTGTCATTCTAACCGTCTGATATCTCCCTAAACCTTTACAGTTTCCCGGTACTAAAGACGTCCTGCAAGGGGCATCGTAGTTGGTATGATGTTGAAGGACGGTAGTTTATGTCTGCGGCTTACACAGCGTTCCCGGAGGAGAAAGGGAGAGTGTCTTAATGAGAGTTGGTGCTGGACATGTTGTTCGTAAAGAGGTATGTTGCGCTTGATCTTGCTGTTGCGAGATTTAGTCAGTAGAGTGTTACGCTGACACGAAGGTTCGACGGGTGAGCTACTGACAAGCGTGTTGTTTATATATAGCGACGTGTGGCCGCAGGGAACTTAGTCACCCACGTGGCTGTTGGTGGATTTCCTTATCAGAGGCGTCGACGGGAGATCAAAACAAACAGGTTCTGAGCAATCATCTCGTGCGTCCATTATTGTCATCCCGCTACGCCCTGATGGCTGCTGTCTCGTCTCTTGTCTCCTCAAGGTGTACGTCGTGCCGCCGTCTCTTATGTTGTTGTTGTGGAATGAGATAGACGTCTGAATCGTCTGGCTCCGATTTTCGTGCAGATACTGTTATCAGCGGGCGGTACAGGAACCGACCGATGTCGTGAGCGTGTTTGTTGTGATCGGAGTGAAACCGCACGCGGTCTCTCACGCTGTGCGACAGCAGCGCGCTGTCCGCCGCTCCGGAGGTACAACGGGTCATTCGCAAAGCAGTTCATGACGGTGCGGATAAACTAGGATTGATGAAATATGGGGTCTAGGGACTAGCTGAAGTTTGTACACAGTGCTTTAGAACCAAGCATTACGAGTCTCTTCGGCCTGCCAAAATGGAATGATTCTAGATATCAATTGTGACCGGGATAGGCGAGCCCTCACCAGTTGTCTCTTTTGGAGCGTAGGCCGTGTCCGGTCCGTCTCATTGATAATTCGCCTTGCGCTTCGTCATATCTTACCACAGGGATCTCTCTGCTCGCCGTTGATGGATGGGACGAGATAGCGCGGATTCAGTATAATCCTAGGCTCGGTGCGACTACTTCGAGTGGGCATTCCGCTTTCTTTGGTCTAGCCTGTTATCATTCGCTTTCTTCGTGTTTGGCATCACCATATGTTCTGAATCTCATTTCGGCTTCATATAGTGATATCTGCGCTATACCCTGAATACCTTTGGATATTACAAAGGTCTGTCCGAGGTCTACCAGGGTTCTGCGCTCGTCTTAAAACGTACGTCGATGCTTATGTTCTACGAGGCGCGGAAGAGAGTGCGGTCAAGTGTCGAACATCGGACATATCAGGGACTGAATGATAGGTCGATAAAACCGATTATGTGTGATGACTTGAAGCAAAGCATATGTTGAGGATCAGTAAACACCGCGACATGTCATACCAAGAATGATTCCGCCCGTTCGACGCAGATGTTCACCAGAGACAACTGATATCATACCTGTCCTTTCACGTCGCGTTAATTCATCAGGCCCAGTCCAGCGATACCTTCATTGACAGCCTCGTGATAGCATTTTGCACTTCTGTCCGCCCTTCCAAGTCGGGGCATCCCGCTTCTTGCCCCCAGAAGTTCAGGACGGCCGGTTGTTCCCCATTGTCACCATACATCAGACCCTTCATTCTTTAGAGCATTCTGCATTTGTGCCCAAGTTCGCTGACACCGCGAAGGTCTGTACCCCCACGCGATAAGCCGGAAGCATGAATAGTAGAATGCTCTTGTTGGACAGCCCGACACCTCGACCGTAGAATATATACGGTTGGCGTTTTGCTCGGAAGAGCACCAGCATTGTGGAGTCAGGTTATGGCTTTCAGGACGTCCATTCGCGTTGAGCCGCGAAACAACGGCTCAAAAGCTCATGGCGGCTTCTCGGGGCTCCTGGAAATGCCGTCTACTGGACCACTGATACACAACAAAAAACATGTCCCCGCCCATTTGAAATCGCTTCTCTTTCGAGTTTCCCCTCCTCGTGGATGACCGTTTTGGCCAGACTCTCTCGGTCGACAGGGCCTCTCTGCGAAATTATTGAGGAAGAAGGGCTTTCGTATCTTCCCAGGAGGTTAGCGGTTCCCATTCCAGTCGAGAGCAAACGGATATCAGTGCTTAGCGAACAGGTGGGCGAGTAGGAGTATCGAGGAGACATCTTGCTGTTGCCGTAGAGGAAAGGTGGCAGATAGAATGGCGTATCATTCCGAGCAGTGAAGGACTACCAGATAAGGGTACTTAGGCACGTATCGCTTTATCTGCTAAACAGGAGATGTCAAAGAAAACCACAGGGGAAAGGCCGAATGCCCCTGTCACTCTGACTTAAAGGTCAATGAATTACCCTCCTTTGCCAATCGTAAAACATCGTCTCCTGGCCCTGATTTGTCACGTATGACTAAGGTCCTAGCGAGCATCACTTGATCTTCAGCTATCAGTTGATGTCAGGTCACCAGCCGATCGAGGGTTAGGGGGTTTAGGGGTTAGGGGTTAGGGGTTAGGGGTTAGGGGTTAGGGGTTAGTGGTTAGGGGGTAGGGGTTAGGGGTTAGGGGTGAGGGGTAGGGGCTGTCACTTATACACATATCCGAGCCCACGATACGGAACTCAGGATCGCGTATGCCGT
>JAKLLX010000136.1:0-42488 GCA_022813745.1 Naganishia kalamii | reverse complement strand
GAAATCGGCGCGGATCCAGTCGCGCCAGCGGCGGAGGATGCGTGCGGTGCCGACGGTGTCGGGCGCGACGGCGAGAAAGTCGGCGTCTTCCGAGTCGGAGGAGGAGGAGTCGTCTTTTGTCGGGTTCGAAGAGGAAGGGATAGGGTCCGTCGGGATGAGGGTTTCCATCGTCTCGCGTTCGTCGAGCCCGTGGACTTCTATTCGGAGGCGGGAGCTGTCCCCGGTCTTGCGACGGCGCGTGGTGGAGGAGATTGTGGATGTTACGTGTGGGGCCGCGGGAGGATGCGAGGATTTCTTCTCTGTTGGGACGTCGGACGCTGGGGGCCACGCCGCGCGGAGGTGGTTGGTGATTGCTACCATTTGGCTCGAGGGGCAAAGTAGAAGGACGTCTAGCGGACGTGCGTCAGGGTTCTGAAAGTGAGAATAGGGGAATATGCGTACCGACGATGCCGCTTTCTTCTATCCACGCCAAAACGCGGTCGATCATGACTTGGTCACCGATGGGGAGCAGTGCTTTGGGGATCGCATTCTCCCCCTGTGTGAGGGGATACAGCCTGTAGCGACGGTGAGCGGCAGCACAGAAGGAGTTGACAAGAATTCACTTACGACTCGCCATATCCGCAAAAGACGACGGCTTGAAAGTCGGGATCGTAGTGGTTCCGGTTCGCGGTCGACCTGACGCCGGGGAAGAGACCCGCGGCTGTCCTCGATGGTGGAATGGTGGCGGGCATGGTGTGGATATAGGGAGATGGGCAGGAGGTGGTGGTTGTGTATGGAATCAACTTGTGTGAGACTATGAGGTCGATTGCGCGAGTCACGTGACCAGAGTCGGACGGGTCATCTTTGCACTGAATGCGTGGATATAGACGCCAACTGGAGATACAACGGGTATACAGACGCCAACCATTACCTATCAATTCATCGTCGGATGCCTACTCAACGCACTCTCCTTGAGCGTCCCCAGACTCCTCGGCGCACCCTGCGCATCAATCCCTGCCCCCGGGGCATTATACCTCGCCGAAAACGTACTCCCCGGCGCAACGGCCTCGTGGTGCGGATCGAGTCGCGGGCTCCGGAGTTCCGGCGAGGTGTCGATGGCTGAGCCAGACAGGACCGAGGCGATGTCCTCGGCGCGACTTTCCCCGGAATTGGAACGCGCTTTGCGGTTCCGGTTGAGGGAGAACGCGCGGTCCAGTTGGCCCGGGCTGGTGACCCGTTGGAGAGGGGCGCCGTCTTCGTCCGAGAGCTTGAACGGGATCATGGTTTCCGCGCCATTGCTCCGGCTGCGGATGTGCGTCAGGGTCGGCTGTGTGGGCGGGTCGAACGGCCGCGGGGAGCCGGGGTAGGCGGAAGAGGCCACGACGCTGGAAGGGGGTTTAGCAGAAGACAAAGCTTTTATCTGGAAAATGCTCACCTTGAACGCCTTGTTGCTCTTCTCGCTAAGCGCTCGGCATCGTCCTCGAATCGCTTGTCCTCCACAACCTTCAGGTCCTTGGGAAGCATTACGGCACGGTCGATCTAAGTATATAGGGATGAGTCGAAACTCCATGAACAAGTTCCTGAAACTTACAGCGACGGGCAGTCCCCGATGTCGACCCCGGATCATGACCAAGATGATGACGACCTTGGACAACGGCCGGAACGCGCCACAAAGCCTATTGGTGCAAGAGTTCGACGCTATCGCCCTGCGATCTCCCTGTGTGCTTACGAAAAGTTGTCGTATCCCACGCCCAAACTGAGCCCGACCGTTCCGTATGCGGACACGAGCTCGAAAATGATGTTGAAAATCGAGAACCATGGCGCATTCGCTTCTTGGCTCAATTGTCCTCGCTAGCGGAGTCCGTTAGCACCGCGATGCTGGCAGACGGTCGGCGACTTACCTCGACGATACACACGACCCACAGGGCACCCGCCAACCACCAGATATCAAACGCCAGTTGCCGTCGGGCGCTGCAATGACATAAGCAAACAGCCGGTCCTCGCCGACAAGCTACTCACTGCCACCCGAGGTACTTGGTGATCGCCTGCGGTCCCTGATCTTGGGGCTCATCTTCGTCTGGATTATCGTTGAATACGCCGAGCGACTTTTCTTCGTACACGTTGGTGGAACGGACGCTCATGGCGATGGGGTATCTATTTGGGGAGTCAGTCGACGTCGGGGCCCCCCGCGCTGGGCAAGCTTACACTGAAATATACTCTGAATTCGGTTATGATATACGGGTCAATCTTGCGTCGATGGTTCCACCGCCGACAACTTACGCATGATGACATAAAGAACCCTAAGGAAAAGCATCAGCGACGTCCGCAAAACGACGACGAGACTACCTACTTTACCGCCGGAGCCAACGCATTCAACGGGACGATACCGAAACCAGCTGCACGGACGGCAGCGGACTGAAGAAACGCGGCCGCCACTCGCTTGCCAACGGGGATCGCATCGATGATACTACAAGGGTCATGATCAGCTATGTTCCATCTTCGGGAACAGATATACTCACGGATTACCGATATCCAGCACGAGGAAACACACCCAATCCGTCAGGCTGCGAAACATCGTCAGCAAGCAGACAGATGTGAGTTGGCAGGACTTACGTCAGTGTGATCATGACGAGGACCAAGAACCACGTCTGCGTGCTCGGGAAGAGGTAGATGAAGCAGCTGGAAAGCGTCGATAAGCAGCAGTCGACGGAGGAAAGCAGGACGTACCGTCGGGGGTGGTCAAGAAGGAACTGCAACGTCTCCCTCACGCGGGATCCCAGAGGCGCCAGGCGGTAGATAGTCCAGCTGGAGGAAGGTAAGAAGTTGTTTTAGGTGTTGAGTGTAGGGCTTACATGATCAACCGCAAGCTATCGGCAACGGAATCAGTCGATTTTCAGGATGGCTCGTCCAACGCGACTCACAAGATCGGGAAGGCGGTGTTTCCCGCGAAAATCAAGATAAACACGACTGAGCGCCCCGTCAGCCCCGTCAGACGGTATGACAACGACCGGACGTACCGACAATCAACACATACGCGCTCTGGAACGGCACCATTGACTGATCACACAGCGACATTCCGGTATTCGAGAACGCTGATACCACCTGGAAGGCAGAGAACCAGTATTCCGGGACGTAACGATACTGGGCGCGGAAGACGTCTTCGTAGTTTTTCGCCGTGATGTAGGGCCCGGTGATGATGAAAGCGAAGAGTTGGAAGCAGATGTAGTACTGCGGCGGACGTCAGCGGGAAGCCTGATGAGAAACGGGAGGGCTTACGAGGAGGACGATCCAGAATAAGACCTTGAGCGCGCGGTACTCGACGCCGCCGAGTTCATCGTGTTCCTCTTTTGTCAAATCATGGAAATGACTGTTCCTCCCGACGACTGCGCGACGCATCAGTCCTGTCCCCTAACGCACATCGCGAGACTCACTCGCATCGAAACTGATATACCCGACCTCCTTGACTTCACCCGTGCTCCCCGGATTCGACAGCGTCCGCTGCATCGTCAACGTTCGCTGCAGCTTTTCTGATTGGCGGGGGAACAAGGTATCAAATCCCGCACGAAGGAGCGCGAGCGGGGTCGGGAAACCGCCGAAGTCGGTCGTTTTCGCGGTCTGGTTGAGCGTGAGGGTGCGCGGCATGGCGGACGAGTCGAATGTGGACGTGGCCGGGAGGAGGCGTCCCGAGGTGGAGCCAGCGGCGGTTCGACGGGTCATCGCTGCGAGCAAGGGATGAGGTCAGCGGTGTGACATGGGGAATATAGGAGCGGACGTACTCTTCGTGATTGGTAGCCCCATCCCGGCATTCGAACTCCGTATCGTCCCCGTGCGCGGCATGTATCCCGTCGTCCGCCCGACCGAGGGATACACCCAATCCTTTACCGGCGCGACAGGCACGCTCCCCCGGAAAGGTTTATCCCGATCGACGGCATCGTCGAACGCGATCGTTTTCGTCCGCGGGAACTTTTCTTCGGCGGGCGGCGGGGCGTCGAGGTGGTGTGTTGGTTCCGAGGAGCGGCGGGTTTCCGGGTGTGCGTGGCGGTCGATGCTTGGCTCCCTGCTGAGTTCCTTGGGACTTTCGACCATTGTCTCTGCGGGTTCTTCCGTCGGTTGTTGAATGATCCCCATCACGGGCGGCGGCGGCGGTGCTTCGCGCAACTCGTACTCCTCGCGCGGGACCTCCATCGGGGAATGGTACCACCCCATCGGATTGACCAGTCCTACCCCGCCGCCCTCGACACGCTGGATCATATCCGTCCGAAGCTTGGTCCCCTTCCACCCTTTGCCCTTTTTCTTGCCGAGTTTACTGCCCGACGTTTGACGATCCGGCATCGGCGGACGGCGGGGGAAATCCGATTGGTGGTCCCGGTGCGCCTTTTCCAAGCTGTCCGGCGTGGACTGGTGCGAGTCCTCGGATCGGGGACGCGGGTCGTCGAGGGAATGCCGCGGGGTGTTTTCCGCCGTCGGCGGCGCGGAATGACGGAAGAGGTCGGTCCAGCGGAGCTTTGAGGGCGGCGGTTCGCGTGTCGGTGGTTGCGCGGGCGTCATTGGGTTCGACGCGAATGATTGAGAGAGGCGGCGGAGTTTTTGGAGTGGGGATTGGAGGACGCCGTTCCTTTGTTGTGCTTCAAGTTCGGCCTTGCGTCTCGCCTCGATGATGTGTCGGAATTCTTGACGGAAAAAGTACTGCCGGACCAGGATCATCACCAGACTGATGGTAATGATGTTCCCCATGATCATTTGCACGAACAGCAGTGCCTGCTGGAACCCCGTCAGTTGGGAGAGGTTGTTGGTTGCGAGTCCGGTGACGGTCATGGCGGAGACGCAGAGAAAGAGACAGTCGACGTAGTCTATGCGGTATTCGGTGTTGCCGGCGTAGAAGATGCCGGACATTATGAGCGGTGTCTGTGAGCATGGCGGGTGTCAGTGGATGTTAGATGCGGAGGGCGGGACTCACGATGATAAAGTACAACATGTGCACGCGATAAAAGTTCAAGCTGCCGGTGATTAATTTCCGTAGCTTCAACCAGAGCGGCATCTCTGGCTCTGGCTCGCTCTCCCTGCGCCTCTCACTCTCGTAGAGCGTTGGCTCCTGGGAGAGACGGTCCATGTCGTTGGTGGGATCCCCTTCGTTGCCATCAACATGTCCCATACTCTCCCCTTATAATGGTGACTCTCCCTCTAGTCACGTGCAGTTAGTGTCTATAATTATCATTAGCAAACGGGTAAACCACCCTGCATTCCTCTTCCCATCGCAACAAATGTCCGCCATCGCAGCGAGAAAGGCAGCACTCGGCCAGCCCGTCGTCCCACAGGACGCTCCGGTGCAGCCACCAAGTCGGACGAAAACGTACGCGAAAAAGGACAAGCGGAGAACGAGTACGCGGACGTCGAGACGGGTCGAGGTAGACGAGCCAGAGGACAGGGTCGTGGTCGAGATCGACGTGATCGATATCCGGTCCGACGTATCAGAGGAGGAGCACGTTGAAGAGGACGTCGAGCTGGAAGAGGAGGACGTCGAGCAGGAAGAGGACGTGACGGAAACGCAAGCCGAAGTGGAAGACATCCCCGTCGATTCAGCCTCGGAATTGGACTTTGAGGAATCGGGACTCGAGGCGAATGCGAGGCCGCGCAAGAAGCGGAGGGTGGATACCCTCGGGGAAGCGATCAGCAACTTCACGCCTGTGCAGGGTGTGAACATCCTTCGTCTTTCCGTGGAGGATGTGGAACGTGCGTTTCCGTCTTTGCCGAGGAGAAAGGCCGTGTTGGTGATTCTGAAGCCGGACGAAGTGAGTTCCCTTTTCTTTTTGCCATCGAACGTCGCTGACATCCCGGAAGCACATCGTCCTCAGCGGGGCAGCATCCATTACGCCGATCCAGAACCGCGTCTCGCTATTCTCATCCACCCTCGAGCCGACGGAAGAAATCACCTCGCACGCAATGTACGCGCCGCTTACGCATCCACTCCCAACGATCGCACCATCAGCACCATCGACGACGACACACCTCCCGGCTCTCCTCCCGCTCCTTCCGCCCTCCTTCGCGGCGCAACCCGAAGCGACCGTCTTCCTCATCCAGGAACTCCCCTCGGGGCTGACGGACATGCCAGGTCCCGCCGTCGGGCTGCACAAAGTCTTCCCTGATGAGAAATCCGCGTTCGGGATCCCGGGATGTCATCCGGTCTTGCGGCAGGCTTCGTCGCCTGTATATCGGTACGTCACGCCGCCGTCGTGGGAGGATGCCTTGCGCCGGATTGGGGCACAGGCTGGAGAGGAGACGGAAGAAGGGGAAGGCGAGGGTGATCGGCTCGGGGAGTTTGTGGCCCTTGTCAAGGGCGCCAAGAGGAGCGGGAAGAGTACGTTTGCGCGGGAACTGGTGAATCGGCTGTTGGGATCGTGAGTCCGTTCTTGCGAATTCTCAACAGGAGGTGTTGATTTTCGAACAGGTATGGACGCGTGGCATATCTCGATACCGATCTCGGACAGAGCGAGTTTGGCGTAGGGGGAAGCGTGGGGCTATATATTGTCGATAAACCTCTGTTCGGTATGTTCGGACGTTCTGTTCTCGGATCGTACTAACGCCTACTGCAGGACCCGCCTTTACGCACCCGCAAACACCGCTCCGATCCCATTTCATCGGTTCTTTGAACCCCCGACTGTCAAGCACGCACTACCTCGCCTCCATCGCACAACTCGTCGATCAGTACCGGTACGAAGTGCAGTACCCGCTCGACTCTGCTTCGGACGCTGGGGAGAAGATCACCGAGGTCGTTCCGCTCGTGGTCAACACCCAGGGATGGGTCAAGGGTCTCGGTGCGGACCTTTTGTTGGAGATCGAACGGATGGCGGAGCCGTCGCATACGTATACGTTTGCGGACGCCCCGGGGGATGGAGAAGGGAGGGAGGAAGCAGAGATTCAGCTGGTCGGGGGTTTCGGAAAAGTGACCCAGCTCGAGGGGATTCCGGTGTCGGCTCTGCATTCCCGGTTCACGGCCGCGGATATGCGAACGTTGGCAATGGTCGGGTCGTTGCACGCCCATCTCGGGGCAGACGGGCAGGTCGGCTGGGATTTCTCCGTGCCGTTGGGCGGAGTGGCACCGTGGGCGGTGAATGTGGACAAGGTGGTCAAGGAGGTGTACGTGACCGGGGAAGGAGCGGACGGCGTCGTTGAGGAGGATCTGACGCTCGCGCTCAATGGGAGGATCGTCGCGCTCGTGGAACGCCTCGAGGGCTCCGCAGAGGGGTTCTACACGCCTGGACGGGCCCTTCCTTCACCAACGGAAACTCACTGCCACGGAACGGGCCTGATACGATCAATCTCGCCCGACGGGAAAACGATACACCTCATCACCGCGCTCCCGCCCGCCTTGCTCAGCCGCGCAAGTATCTTTAGCTGCGGGGAACTCGAACTCCCGGTGTGTGGGCTGCTGGACTGGCGCGTGCCGAACCCTACCGTTCCAGCCGCGAGTCTGTTTGGAGTGCCGTGGGACGAGGTGCCGTTCTTGACGGATGGGAAGGAGCAGGGCGTGGGGATGGCGAGAAGGAGGTGGCGGAGGAATATCATGCGTCGTGGGCAAGCATAGATGTTGTATAGAGGGGATATATGCTATACAAAGAACCGTCGTACCAGCGTATCTTGTCGTCGTACCTGTTGTCCAGTCAACCGTGGCGGTCGTTCCCCCGACGCTCCGACACTAGATAGTCCCAGCGACGGAAGAAAGTGCTTGTTATTGCGATTAAAACTGGCCAGAGTAGCCCGTATCGTGGCCTACGCAAGCCATCAGTTCCGACCGACCTGTTGGACTATGGGACTCACGATCTCTGAGACGCCGCGCAATTTTTCCAGGTCTATACGGAGAAAGTCGAGAGTCTCCCTGCGTGTTGCTGGGTCCGGCAGAACTGAATAGAGAAGGCGACTTCACTCTCTGTCGGAGGTGAGGAATGAGACTGACCTACCTCTTGTAGCTCTGACAGCATGTCTGTATGCCTTCGAAATCTCTGTCTGCAGCATGAACTAGAATAGCTGGAGAAGGTAAAGGAAGATCCGCGTTGCGGGTGTTTTCGTACGTACATGCTGGAGTGTCAGACCTTTCTTGAGGGGGACGGTTGATGATAAAGGCCTCATAGTCCGGTGCCGCTATGCTAGAGCCTGGAGCTGTTCCGCAAGTTCAAGACGTCGATAGCTATATCGATATCGATACACTTCCGAACATGGCGCAGCTGTCTCACTTTTATTCTCGATCACTTCCTACAAAACCCTTCCCCCTAGAGCTCCCCTATGTTGCTCATCCAGCCTTCCTCTTCCAATGGGCGACAGATGGAGCTTTGTCCCAACGGTCGATAGTCGTCTACTCCGCGGTCATCCAGTTGCTCTGGACAAGGCAGCAGTAAAAAGCAGCAAGAAAGGCTCGCTAGATAGCGGACAGCGAAGATGCGCAATGGGAGCTGCGATAGGTGATGCTATTATGATACAGAAACACATGATACCTTCTTACAGCCGTACAGGATCCTAGTTCCTTGAGATGCCCCCATCTACACCAGCCTCTCGGTCGAGCTTCCCGTTGTACGCGTCTCAAACGTCCCCACGGGCACCTGCGCGTGAACCGACGTCGGCTCCGTCAACGACGCAAGATGTGGTGTCGCTGCCTCTGCTGCAATGTCCGTATGTTCCTGGCCCTTCTTCTTGTTTAGTCTCTCGGCTTTGAACTTGGCTAGTTGTTCTTGGATTCCGGCTTGCGTGTGAGGCGGTTTCTGAGAACGATACTGGGATTAGATGGAGATCGCTTGCGAAGATTTCATGCTCTTACATGTGTCGTTTCATAGTCGGGCCAGATCTTTCGTCCGTACTACATGTCACGGTCATATAAGCATCAGAAAGTTGAGAAGTCAAGGTAGAGAGATGAACATACCGGCACCACGTAGCGATCGTACCATTCCGGATCACCAAAGTACAAGATAGACGCCGTCGGCACCGCCAGATACATGGCGAATCGGATGATCTCGACTATGTGACAAGATTGGAGGATCGAGGTGAGTTCGGGGTGCGCATCCTTGTGAGCTTTTGGAACTCACGATTCGG
This sequence comes from Naganishia kalamii, assembly GCA_022813745.1. Classification (NCBI taxonomy): domain Eukaryota; kingdom Fungi; phylum Basidiomycota; class Tremellomycetes; order Filobasidiales; family Filobasidiaceae; genus Naganishia; species Naganishia kalamii. The sequence continues at coordinate 33,431 of JAKLLX010000136.1, read as the reverse complement.
TCCTCCCATCTTGTCTTGGGAAATCGGTACAAGTTCAACCTTGAATCCGGGAGCGTTTCTTCAGGGGTTTCAGCTGTATTCTTGTAGATCACAAGGCGGATTGCGCCGTAATCGATTGTTGGACGGAGATTTGGCAAGGATTGTGGACAGCTACGATCGCTATCGTATTCGCCTGCCTGAACATTTCTGAAACGTCGAAGTCAGAAGTAAGACAATCCTCGATCGTCTCGTCATCCCAACTCTGGTCCGGTCTTTCTCGGTGGCGAGATCATATGCATGTCCACTAGCCTGACTCTTTCGACCCATGTCTCTCTCTGCCGCATGATGTGTAGCCGCATATTTGTGCATGCACGGAACGCTGGAACCAAGATACCCGTCGAAAGTCACAAGATGACATGAGCCCCGCTTACAAGTTTACTGAACATAATCATATACATGTAGACATCATGCAAAGCTGGCGGAACTCTGCGCGCAGCGGGTATATCTGCAGGAGCTATAGCTTCGAGCGATCTTGAAGATGGTAACGTAGAGGAGCGAAATTGAAGACTGTCGGACGAAGCATGGTCCTGCTTGAAGGTAAATTGTTGGAGCTGTGCGCCGCAACGGCGCTGTTCTCGGCTTCATCATCTTGTGCCCTTGATGTTCTGGCTGAGCCACTGCAACCCCTCAAACAGACCTTCCCCGGTAGTTGCACAACTGAAAGGCACCATCCAAAGTAAGCAGTAGCTCCTATGCCATTCACGCAGTATCGCTTACCTCGGATGCACATACCACGATCGGTCTTTCATCGTATTCAGGCCGAGTCGTTCCGTGACTTTGGCGGGCGATAACGCTGTCGATAGGTTTACATCAGTAAAAGTCATAACTTTGGGCAGGATATAGACTTACCGCCCGGCAGATCCTGTTTATTCGCAAAGACGAGCAGTAGACAGTCCCTCATCTCCCTATCTGCCAGAATCCTCTCGAGCTCTTGCCTCGCCTCGTCGATACGGTCCTCGTCTTGCGAGTCGATGACGAAAATCAAACCCTATACATAGGCTTCAGTTGAAGGGACCTTGGGATATTGAACGTGACTGACCTGCGTTCCCGTATAGTAATGTCTGGCACGCGGTAGATCAGTATCTAACTCATTGCCTCCTTCGTGATCCGGACGTACCTCCATAACGGCCTGATCTTGTCTTGCCCACCGACGTCCTATCGAGAATGTTGCATCAGTCTATAGCATAGCCATACCGCTCGAAAACAAGGACCACTCACCCAGACATTGAATTTCACATTCTTATACGTCACCGTCTCCACGTTGAATCCCACCGTCGGTATGGTCGTGACGGATTGATTCAGCTTGAGTTTGTACAGAATAGCTATTCAATAAGTGTCAGCGATATCCTCCACACTGTGTAGTTCGAGAATGACTTGCTGGTTTTCCCTGCAGCATCCAGGCCTAGCATCAATATACGCATCTCCTTGTTCCCGAATATCTTCCCTGTATATGTGTCGATGTCAGGGATGTGATTTTGTCGAGGGAAAGCTTTGTACGGCTTACCCATAGCTTTACTCCATTGCCCGCCCATTCTCGCTCGTCACTGTGCTGAAATCGAGACCGTGTTCTGTTCCACCTGTTGCGTCGCTGAAGCCTTGATGCGGCGGACCTCTCTGCTGCGACACGCTGCCTTTGTTCCGTCAGGTGCTGTATTTGGCCTCGGTGAGGTTTTATTCCTGTATGATACGACAGAATCAGCGACCAGTCGTACGATACCACCACAATATCTGCCGCTCTTCGAGAGTCTAGTGTATACGCAACTCGAAGCAGACAAAGGAATGCGAAACTTACGATGCGGATCTCGTCGATCAATCAATCTCCTCCAATGATGATCGTCTCGCCCGTGAATTGCGATCTTTGCACTGTTCGTTCAGGCCGATGCTTGTTGCTTTAGATCCGACCGAGACGTTTAAGAGTTGCGATGGTGATGGACCGTGGAAGGGAAATGTGCAAGGTTCAGAGAGCTGGGATTTGCAGTCTGATGCGGAATGGGTCTGATGACGGTCGCGGTACGGTCGACAGAGTATGCTTGCTGCGTCTCTGTAGCTCCTTGCTCAGATGACTGTCGAAAGAGCAGGTTCAGTTCACAACCAAGGGTCTACGAGTTGCCTCAAGAGTATCCATCCACCATTGTTGACCTTGCATTCTCCCCCCGCCCGCTGATCCGAGACTCCACATTCGCGGTTTGTTTCAGCTTTAGATTCCGCACGACCGATTGCTCCGCCATTGTTCCCTCGTGCGGTTTTCGTGTTCCTGTCCCGAGCGGTGGAGAGTCAGCGTGGAGCAGATGAAGGAGCCATTACTAGATCATCTGCCGGAGGGCAAGAGGCACAGATCGAGCATATCTGAATTTGTAGTGCTCAGAGATCTACATCGACAATCGCGTCTCTTCATGGACCGCTCGCTGGATTTTGTCTTCAGACACTAGCATAGATACGCAATTCCCCCTTCCGACGAAGCCGCCCTCGACTCCCCGTATCCAGCAGAAAAGTGCCCTCCGCATCGTCGATTCTGGAAGGGGAACCTCGACTGAGTACTGAGAAGCTGACTGAGAGGAATCCTGGTGATGAGGCAAAAGACGATTAAGTAAGCATAACGGCTCCGAGTCGGGCTATTTACGGGCCGAAGTCTATCATGTTTCAAGCTCAAACCAGCAGCGCGCTATGAACATGACAAGGAAATCTATTGTCCTATACCCAACCCACTTTACATTGTCCTTGACCCACAGGTTGAGACACGGACGGACGTAGATCGTGCAGTATGGATGACAACAACAGTGGATTATTGTTCGCTTCGAGAAAAGGGACGGAGTCGTCAAAGCGCTCAGAGGACAGCGAAAGTACAAGTACTTCCCAGGTACTTCAGTGTGTCGTCGCGCCACGGCCGTATGTTCGTGCTATAACCAGGCCGCCGTGATACTCGACTACTCGATTAGCCTACCCACCAGGCATAACCCCGCCTAGCTCTACAGAAGCACCCCTGAATTGTAAGTCCCGATAGTCCCGTTTCAGGTGCACTCCTCCCTCAGCGAGTTTCCATCAAGAGGGGAATGATCGGCGCGAGTAGTGCGAAAGGAACAAGCTGGCTATGACTGTGTCTCTTCTTTTCGTACTATCGCAGCTACTATCGCTAACCCTCTTGCACGATAGGAAGGATTAAGACGACAACTCCATCTATCGACAACTACCCAGACACTTCCACCCAACTGACAGCTCTTCACGACCCAGCGACTCTTCAAATATCCCTAGTTCACGCCTCACCCAAGATGGCTACCGAATCGAGCTCACATGTCATGAAGACGACGCGGCGGGGAAGACCGTTCGTCAAGGTGAGTCTGCATTTGACGAAGATTTACAGCACTTGCTGATGAATGCCTTTAGGACACTCATGATCTGTTCGCGACGTTGATCGTGTCTTTGCAACTCGGCAATCATCGGTACATGTTCAAGAACTATCCAAACACGTTTACGTGGTAGGTAAAGATTTGGCTTGTCCGTCTCCATCGGCTGACCTGTCGTATCAGCGATGAAGCCGCACACAACCTCTCAACTCTGAAGTTTTCCCAGTCCACCCGTTCCCCGGATCCCAATGATGCAACCAAGATCATCACGACAACGACAACGACCACGTTCAGCATGACGCGCGACATGGCCAAAGGAATCTGCCAGTACTTTATGGATGCACGCCTGATCGAGAACGCTACGGACGTCGCCTCTGGTCAATTCAAGGATCGCGGGCTGTATCGATTGACACCTAAAGGCCTGCATATCCTCGAACGATTCATTACCAAGAACGGAATCTCGGCCGACCATCTGCTCCGGATCTTTGCGGAACAACCTATCTGCATGCGGCTACTCCATCTCGAACGACACGTAGCGCACGACGAGATTCTCGTCAGTCGACCGGTGATGGAGATCTTGTTTCGACGGTTTGTCGGAAAGGAGCCGAATCTTGCGCCGGGGCAAGGAAGAGGGATCACGACGTTGCCGGCGGCTGCAAAGTCGTCGGGGAGTGTAACTGCGTCGACGCTGGGGGAAGCGGATAGAGCGTTGGGGATCACGGTGTGGAAGTACGGTGGTGCCGTGGGAGCTGGACAGACCCGAGGAGCCGGAGCAGGGTCGACGGAAAGGCGTGATTGGGTGTTTTCCGCGGTTACGGCGCTGGAGTGGCTGAACGACTTGACGACGATTGTCGGACGCGACGAGGCATCCGAGATTGCGGCGCATCTCGTGCGATACGGATTGATCGCGCTCATGCCGGAAAAGCTTGCCAAGGTGTTTGATTCGACAAAGGTTACCGTGGTGCATGGGGAAGGCCCTAATGTAAGTTGATTGGGAAATTCTGTTAACCTCAAGCTAATTTGTGTTTACTATAGGATGGAGCCGATTTCCGATATCATGAAAAGGCTTTGTATAGGATCACAGCCGAGGGCATGCGCGTCGCAGGATGGGACGTTTCGACCGACGGGCAACGGCGACTCCTAAGCCGACCTTCCACCTACAGCCTGTCGACGCCATCATCAGAAGAGGGGTCTCCCGATCCGTCTGGGCAACGCGGGAAAGCGACGCGACTTGTGCGGAAAGCTAGTTCAAAGGATCCGCTTGGGAGCCTCGCCGGATCGATGGAGAAGCTGCAAGTCCGCGACTCGTACGCCACGAAACTCCGCCAAATCCTGGAGGAACCCAACTTGCGGTCCTTGTTTCGGGAATTTTTGCGCGCCAACTTTTGCGAAGAGAATCTGAGTTTCTGGTTGGACGTGCAGGATTTCAAGAGGAGGTTCAACACGACGAGCTCTGCGGTCGCTCCTGGTGCGGACAAGGGTGAGAAGAAGGCGGGTGGGCAGGCGGTGATGGAGCGCCATCAGAGGGATTTGATTGCGATGTCGTTTGTGATCTACAATAGTGAGTGGGTTGTGGTCCGAATCACGCTCTGGCTGACCGGGATGTACCGATAGCCTATCTCGCGCCGACGTCCCAATGCGAGCTGAACATCGACCACAACATTCGCGAAGAGCTCGTGGCGTATATGAGCAAAATCGTCGCCGATGTCTCTTCGCGGGAAGGAGCGGCGTCCGTCATCCGGGGAACGCTGGATCCCGCAATGGCAGCCAAGACGCTGCATGCGAGTCAGCTGCAGACGATGGTCAAGCTGTATGAGAGGATTCAGGGGTATATCTTCCGGCTGATGTCGACGGATTCGGTGCCAAAGGTGTGTCCGTCGTGCGGTGTGCGAATGCCATTTAGCTGATCAGCCACTGTATTCCCTGCAGTTCTGCAAGACGCCAAAGGTAAGTTGGATCGAGGAGGAGATACACTATCGTTTCTGACTTGCTTGCGCCCCGCAGTACATGGAACAGACACAGAGTCTGTTTGATACGATAGACGAAGGCGATGACATGAAAGCTCTTGTGCATCAAGGCAAAGTGATAGGCACGGACGACATGACCGACTTGAAATCGCCGTCAAAGTCATACATTACGATCTCTCAGGTATGTTCGCGGTCTACCTATATGCTCGACTCGTCGCTGATGCCTTGTATTTGTGCTCAGGCCGCCAACGAGAAGCATGCGGCGCTGTTGAACCAGTATCAGCAGCAGCAGCAAATCGCTTGAGTGTTGTTCGCGTTTCCAAGTTTTCTTTCGATGAACGTAACCTTGTATGCCGGTTGTATGTAGTAGTAGTAGTAGTAGTGACAACGTTTGTAGATATGCGAGAGTGTGCATAGATAGCATCTCGGATCTCCGACTCCTCACACACTCGCACCTGAACTTGACCAACTCTGGCCCACGCCTCTTCCGGCCGTGACTTTTCTTTCCCAAAGGGGAGAATCACCGGAGGACTGCGATGATAACGCAAGCAGGCCGGGGAAGGAACGTGGGGGACGACGGACGGCCTATCGCATACTGGTCGTATACATCGTCGTGATATCTGGTTGCTGCATATTACATTCTCCATCCAGACACCACTTACCCACACGACAGCAGCCAACAACACTCCCCAAGAAGACAACCCTCGAGCAAGCCAGTAGCGAGGGGGAATCGACTTGTCTTCAGTCCATTCACAACAACCCATCATCCCTCTTTCCACTTCTCCGTCCGACGTGTCGAGGATACTTGCCAGGTACCCTTCGCCAGTCGACCAGAGTAGTTGAAAGTCGGACAAGTTGAATCAGAGGACACTCAGCTGGAATCGCGCGCGTTTCAGGAAATATATTCAGGATAAAGGAGATCATTCGCTCGTCGTCGATCTACGCTCCAGGCCTCACGTTAAATACAGGAGTCATCGCTCCACCAACGGACAAAGGGATACTATCAGGATCCACCAGCAGGACCAGTGACCGCCAACATGAAGTTTCTCGACATTCCCTCGCTCTCCAAACTATCCGAGGCTTTGGCCTATTCGTCGGCCGAGTGCAAGGTCAATGCGAGGTTGGAGGCGTACAGCTGCAAGGAGATCAAGAAGGAGCGAAAGTTGAGGAAGAACTTGGAAGAGATATGGGTTAGTGAAGTCGAGGAACTCGATGAGTGAGTCGAACGCAATTTTCCGCGCCGTGATCCCAAATCTGATTGCCGTTGCAGACTCTCCATTTCGCCCGAGATGAGAGCATCGGGTCTCTACAGTCCCTTTGGCTCTCTCGACGACAAGCATGCCCGTCAAACGCACTGGCTTCTCGTCTCTACCCTCAATCTGGCCTATCCGGATCACGACTTTTCGTCCGTACGCGCCGATCAGTTCCAACGCGAGCCGGGAGGTGTTCAGGGTGTGTTGGGTGCGCTCAGTGGAGTCATGAACTTGGGGAGTAATGCGAATGGTAGCAGCCCGTAAGTCGATGGTTCGGCACGATCAGGGGTGTAGTGGATGGAGGATCGGAGTTGGTGATAACGGTTAGAGACCTCGGGTGACGTGAATCCGGGGAATCACGCACGGAAAATGATGGGGCACATCGTCGTTTTTTTGCGAAACTGATCACCACGTTTTTCTCGTCACAGACGATCCTACGGCTCCTACCCCTCGACACTGCAATCCCCGCCGCTCCTCGCATTCTCCCTCGGCAACACGTCCGCGCTCAGCTCGACTTCGCCGCCTCTGGCGTCGATGACGCATCCGACGCTCCTCCGCGTCCTCGGCGAAGTCATCTCCCTGGACGAGTGCGTCGTGTATTCGTACGTGCCCAGCGCGGAAGCCGACCCGCATCAGGAGGACATTTACGACGAATCGGGAACGGATGATGAAGCGAGCTCGATACAGCGTTTGGTCAAGGACGACGATGACACGATGTCGGATATCGATGAAGATGATACGGCCGTAGCAGGGGGAATGATGCTGGATTTCGATGAAGACGATGTCGACTTTGGCGGGGCCAAGGGTGCGGGACATACTCCCAGGAGCGATACCGAGGACAAGGAGGGCAGCATGGCCACGTCTAGGAGAATGTCCCAATCCGCTGGACGGCATAGAGGAGGTCTGCTCTGGTCGGTGAATTACTTCTTCTACTGCAAGTGAGTACATTCTGCGGCGGAACGAGGCAGATCGCTGATTCTGCGGCAGACGTCAACGCCGTATTCTCTTCATGTCTGTTTGGGCACGCAATCGCTCGACCTCGTACATCTCGACTTCCTTCCTGACTTCAGGACTGCAGACCAACCCATTCAGCCACGTCAACAAGCACCATCACGCATACCACGGGATGCCGTCACTCATGGGACTCGCCAGCAGTATCTCCAGTTCGACGACTCTGCAAACGCCTAGTCTTCCGACATCGAGCCTTCCGGATCGCAAGCATAAACATTTGACATCGCCAGTCGTTCAGGCTGCGTCCGCGAGGAGGCAGCGGAGCGAGAGTGTTGCGAGCAAGACGAGTGCGGTGGATGTTTCCGCCCACGCCGTCAAACGAGTTCGAGTCTAGAGGGCATACCATTCGCTTTCAACCAACAAGGACGATACATTGGGACTGTAATTATAGCTTCGACAAGCGGCGGATCAGCAATTGCAATCTAGGCTTTGTCGGAGGCGCAACCATCTTCGCTTTCGCCTCTCTAGTTTGTCATTTCAGGATTCGTATTTGTATCATGTCGCTTGTATCCATATGTCTACTATTCAAGTACAATATCCCTAAGGCCCTGGCACTACGCTATACTGTATACAGTAAACCCTCCCGATGATGGTTCGCAAAAGCAGCATGATTTCCAAACGTCGTCTAGTATTTGCGATTCTCGACGTTGCGCCAACGGACCGCCTCGTAGCCCCATGGTAAAAGCAAAGTAGCCGCCGCGACGACGAGCCAACATGAGCTCCCCCACCAGATGACGACTTGTTTCTCCTGCAAAGCGTGAGTATTCGCTGCTGCGCCACAGATGGCGACGAGAATGATGAAGGCCAACCAGGTGAACAAGGTGATTGCCATCACCAGGACAAAGTGAATCTGCACCAAGGTGAAGAGACGATCTTTGTTGGTTTCTGTCTTGTGCGAGTAGCGGGTCGTCCATCCTTGCAGAACGATGGTGACCAGCAGAAAGCTAAAGGCTATCGAGATGGGGCTCGATCAACGCGAAACCCCTATTGCTGCTGATTACGATCACTCACAGACCAACAACATTGCCGCTGCTTTCCCAAGCGAAACAGTGATCGCGCTGGGCAGGTACATGCCCATTGCGTCAGAGTCCAGAGTGTATGAGTGACCTGTGTTGATGCATCCTAGCGGTTCGCGCTGTTGGACACCTTCTGTTTGTGTAATATTAAACCCGCAATAGCTTTTGCTACCAAACCTGATTTGTCGGGTCGGGCTGTTGGCCGAAACGAAGTAGATTTGCGAGGCGCTGGAAAAGGCTGGGATCGCTATCAGCATCAGCGCCTGAGCAGTGGATCAGCCGCGTTAGGAGACAGACAGAGCGAGGGAGTTTGGGTTCACTCACGGTGAGAGGGTAGAGAAGATGCCATGGCAAGCCGTACGATCTGGCGGGGGCCATCTTTGTCTTCGTCGGTGAAGCGCTCGTGGATCTATGAGGTGCAATGTTCCTACAGGTAGAGGCATGTGTCTTGCTTTGCGCTTGTGACCAATGGGTGATATATACCCTTCGCAAAAAGCACGCATGATGCCTTTGCCTTGACTTTGAGGAAGAAAGGATGTCAGAGAGGCTACGAGCTGATTGCGTGCGATTGCGCGAGCCATCATACTCTAGTGGAGACATCGGATGAGTGTCCGATTGCCTTTTCAGACGTAGTGTTGGAACGCTGTGGTACGCCATTGCCTTTGTTTGGGTAATGTGTTCTAGAAGTGTACAACTTGATTAATATACAACAAGGGTACGGGTCCCGCGATAGCCATTCTCTACCATCACCGTTACCTCTTCCGCTGACCCCCAAACCCACCGAAGCCCATCATCGCTGCCATCTCGTCCACTTCCTCGAGCGCCTGTGCTTGCTGAACAGCTTGCACGACGGCGGCATTTTTCGACTTTTTACTTTGCGGCTCCTTCGGGTCATCCAGCACGATGCCTTTCATCGCATTCACCCTCGCCTCTTCGCGTTTCCTCTTTTTCGACTCCTTTTTCTCCCTCCTGACTTTCTCCTCTTGCTCCTGGATCGCTTTGAGCCGGGCGTCAAAGTCAAAGTTTTTCGAGGTGACTTTTTCCGAGGTGGATGAGCGGAGGTAGGCGATGTGTGCGCGGACTTGGTCGAGTGTGGAACGTGAGACTTGGGTGGTCTGGCCGAGGCGTGCGAGATCTGTAGATGGGAAGGACATTCAGTTGGCGACAAGTCTGTATGCGAAAGTGTATGGACTTACGGCTTCGACCGTTGACGTGATCGAGATATGCTATACTGTCTTTCAGAGTCCTCCTGCACAGCTCACACTACGCAAAGACGTGAGATACGGGCATTACAGAATCCCACAACACTCACATAGAACCCAGGACCCTTCGCCCCCGCTCCAGAGTTGACGACGATCGTCTTGTTCAGGTTCTTGTCAATCTCGAGATCGCGCGTTCTCGCCTGCAACGCCTGCGTCGGTTTCGGCAGGTCCATCTTGGGCCGCGGGGGCTTCTTGCCCTTGGCTGCTGCTTGCTCTGCTGCCTTTGCATGTTCGTAGGACGCCTTGTCTTGTTCCTTGGCTTTGGCGGTTGCTGCTTCGACGTCGAATTTTCTTCGGAAAGAGCCTTCGCTCTGGACGATAGGGATCAGCTCCGGGGAAACACTTGGGTTGACAGCTCGCACTCACGGCCTTTGCCCCGTATGCTCCTGTCTTCTCCGACATGGTGAACGTGTTCGTTGAGGATAGCAGAAGAGTAGGGATCAACGCTGAAATGGATGAAGCTGGAATTGAACGGAGATGGCTCTGTTGTCCGGCTTTGTTGATTTTGTGGCGAAATTGAGGAAATGTTGGCAAATATAGTCCCTCTCTGCTTCAACAAGGTCATACCTCATCCGTCCTCGTCTCTCCTCCGCTCTACATCGCCACCATGGAGTTCCCCCTGCCAGGAAGCTCTCTCAACAGGTCCATCACCTCGCAGTGGCAGGTCAATGGCGCGAAACCAACAAAGAAGCGGCAGATCTCGCTCAATAACGCCAATGCAAGTGGATCGTCCGCACCGTCGTCTCCCCGTGGCAAGTCATCAAAGTTGCTCCTGTCGAACCCCGGAACGCCATCAGAGTCAGCTGCGGAGAATGACTTGTCGGAATCGAGCACTCTGATCCAAACATCGGGATCGGTCCTCGCTACGCAGTCAATGGATAATATTTCGGCGGAAGACCGATCGTCTGGCTTGACGGCTACTCCCCAACATCCCGTCAAACGAGCATACACTTCATCCACTATCACCCCACAATCCGATGCCACCTCTGGAACCTCGCACCCCAAACGCACGAAATCATCACGCGCCACGGCCGCCAGCAACGCTTCCAAGGCCGCACACTCCCTTCCCGCATTCGCTTCGCATACACGAGAAGCCCTCCTCGCCAAGTTTCCGCCGCCCGATCTCGACTTGACGGTGCTCGGTGGGATGGCCAAGCCGTTGGAGGAGCTGTTCAGTCATGTCATCTTTCCGCTACAACATCCCGAGGTCTATCAGCATCTGCAGACGTCGCCGACGCGCGGTATACTGTTGCACGGCGTTCCGGGAGGAGGAAAGACACGTTTGGTCAATTGTCTGGCGGGACACTTCAAGATTCCGCTTATTCCGATATCGGCGCCGTCACTGGTCTCTAGCTTGTCCGGCGATACGGAAAAGCTGCTGAGGCAGACGTTTGAGGATGCCAAGGCGTTGGCGCCGTGTATCTTGTTCTTGGATGAAGTGGACGCCATCACGCCAAAGCGGGAGACGGCGCAGAGGGAGATGGAGAAGCGGATCGTGGGGCAGCTGTTGACGTGTATGGATGGTGAGTATTTCGTTCCGGTGTGGCTGGAACCAAGGCTTACCAACCCTTGCTTAGACCTCGCCACCAACGCGGAACACGTCAGTGTCATCGCTGCGACAAATCGTCCGGATTCACTGGACCCAGCGCTCCGGCGAGCTGGACGTTTCGATCGAGAAATCGAGATGGGTGTTCCTGGCATTGAAGCACGAGAAGAGTGAGTTCGGCGTTCGATAACGAAGTTCGGGTCTGACTCGCCTCTTTGCAGAATCTTGAAGGTTCTTTGCAGTAAACTCCGTCACTCGCCCGATGTGGATTACCACGCCCTTGCCATGGCAACACCCGGTTACGTTGGAGCCGATCTGACGGCACTGACAGGAGCCGCCGGTCTGAATGCCGTCAAGCGTGTGTTTGAGGATCTTGGCCGTGGAGAGCTCGCCCTTCCAAGCGAGGATACGCCAGCCACACCGGCGGTCGCTCCCACGAGCGAAACAACGGCGGAAGAGCAAATGACCGAGGGTGTGCAGGAGATGATGATGGTCGACGAAGCGGAACAGGTGCAACCTCAGGCCGTAGCCGAACCAGCTCAAGTGATACCGCCGACACGCGTCTCTGAAATCTTTGCCAACTTGCCCGACATCATCCGGAATACGCCAATCGCGTCCTTCCTCGAAAAGTACCCCAACACGCTGACGTCCCGTCAACTATCGCCGATACAACTCATCCCGCGCGACTTTGCGGAAGCCTTAAAGACTATTCAACCGACAGCAAAACGAGAAGGATTCGCAACGGTACCCGACGTTACTTGGGACAACGTCGGTGCCCTCCACGGGATCCGGCACGAGCTGCACATGGCCATCGTTCAGCCCATCCGACGTCCAGAGTTTTTCAAGGCCGTCGGTATCAGCGAACCAAGCGGTGTGTTGCTGTGGGGACCGCCGGGATGTGGAAAAACTTTGCTGGCGAAAGCTGTGGCGAACGAGAGTCGTGCCAACTTTATCAGCGTGAAGGGCCCGGAGTTACTGAACAAGGTATGTTCTACATTGAAGGATTAGAGTGGCAAATGAGCTGATGCATACTGACCCCTTCAGTACGTCGGAGAGAGCGAAAAGGCTATCCGAAGCGTGTTTGAGAGGGCTCGGACTTCGGAGCCTTGCGTTATTTTCTTCGATGAGCTGGATGCCCTTGTGCCCCGACGTGACGAAAGCATGGTGAGTCGATACCGTTCGAGAACTGGATCCAGTCTGATCATCTCCGCAGTCTGAATCGTCAGCACGTGTGGTCAACATGCTGCTTACGGAGCTGGACGGCCTCAACTCCAGGAAAGGCGTCTTCGTCATCGGCGCCACCAATCGTCCCGACATGATTGATCCCGCCATGGTTCGACCTGGCCGACTCGACAAACTGCTCTATGTGGATCTGCCCTCCGCAACCGAACGAGTCGAGATTCTGAAAACGCATCTCAAAAAGACTCCTTTGGAGGAGGGAGCACTGCAGGGCGTCATGGATATCGTCATGGACGACAAATGTGACGGATACAGTGGTGCCGATCTGGCTGCACTGGTCCGAGAAGCAGCCACGCTCGCCCTTCGCAACGCCCTGGAAGCTGTCGGCGCGTTCGAGAATGACGGCGAGACGGAGCCGGGGATGCCCGAGTTGAAGGAGGATGCCGCCCCTTCAGCGCGCATATATGTCACGCTCGAGCACTTCCGACAAGCGGCGGAGAAGACGATGCCCAGTGTTTCAAGAGATCAAAAGAAAAAGTACCTCGCCCTCAGGGACAAGTTTGCTGGTATTCCTACCAGTCGGAAGCGCAAGTGGCTGGAAGCGCAAGCCAGGGAGGGGCAGGATAGTGGAGCAGCTGAAGGGACGACTGTCAGGGAAGGCCCTGTCGATAGCGGTATGGACCTCGAACTATAGGCAATTGTATTCCATATAAACATCTTGGAGCTGTAGGCGATGTGAATGTGATGCGCTATGGTGCCTATAATACAACAACGTATAGGGTCGCTTCCTCATCTGGCGTGGTGCTGCCATTCTTCAACTGATAGACCATTTCCGTTAGAAGAGTTTATTTTGAGTTCTGACGGCGAAGAGTACTCACTTATCCACTGCGCCAGTTGTAACGCTCGCCGTATCCCTGGCTCCGCCGTCATCTTGTCGATGACCCTTAGTTGTTGGTCGATGATTTCCTCTGCGGTCGGCCTTGGGCCACTTCGCGCGTTGGATATGACCCGAGGATACGTGCGATAGAAAATGCGGTAATCGGATGCTGGGGTCGAACGCGATGACAGACTGCAATCCTGTCCTTTGGACGCCGGTTTGAACTGTAAATCTGGAGACACGACAAGTCAATGAAATGTCGCACGTCCGGCACATGGCGAAAACGTACTTTTGAGCCAGACGACATCGCCCTTGATGAGCCGATAGTCACCGTTCGAGACCTGTTCTGCCATATCGCCCCATACGGTCAGGTCCATCACCGTCATTTTGGGATATCCCCCCGTGTTTGGCTGACATATCTTGACGTTGCAGAGGCGTAGATTGCCTTCATGACCCTGGTGCATCCCTGGCCTTTCGTTTCTTCGCCGGGGAATGTCCTTGAGCTCGCCGACTTCGAAAACTACGGCCAGAAGGTCCAGGCCGGATGACCCTTGCTGAGCATGCGCATCCATTGCTCCATCACGCAGATCGCTCATATGCGAAAGGGTCTTGATGTTGAGAATCGGCAGATTGTGTTGCGGTGCAAAAGATGCAGGCTGATCCATCGTTGACGTGATAGCGGTTGCAGGTGCGCCGCTAAGACCTGGTGCTGCAGGTCGATACGATTGATAGGTTGCGCCTTGCCAAGACTGGCTACCGCCGCTGAACTGTGTCTCGCCTTGTGTTTCCCCTTTAGGGGCACCATTCCGTTCCGAGTTGCCTTCGTAGCTGCCCTTTTCGCCATTTGGGGTGTCTTGCGAGTCCTTTCGCGAAGAGTGCCCTTGAGAATCCACTGCTCCGGCGTAGCTGAAATTCGTAATGTCGTGTAGAGGGAATTCCGGAACTGCATAGTCCTTTTCCACAAGACGCGGTGGTTGATGAGTGGAACTGGAAGGCAACATGCTCTGCGTTGGACGAGCATGCGAGGGACGTTTATTGACAGTGCTCCCTTGGTGGATAGATTGCCGATGCGGAATTGTTGTACTCGAGCCGCGATACCGGGTCTGGGGTACGGGATGGCTGTCTTCGTCGTCTGCGTCCATATTATATGCATCAGGCGGCAATTTTGGGTCTCTTGTCTTGTCGATGTCTTCCAGCTTCAGTCCGCGTCCTGTCTGTTCTTGGCTCGATTCCTGTTGGCTTGCGAATGTTGGCAAGGTCGATCGAGAGAGTTTTGAACGTGTACGTGACACGTTTCCGCCCGTGACAGATCCTGCTGAGTTTCGCGAAACAGTCTTTGCAGGTGTGACGGACTGCTGCAAGATTGAGTCTTGTCTCACGAACATCGAATCGTGCTTCCGCTTCTTTGAGGTCTGCGGAGTACCGCGAGTTTGGTTGTAAGCACATGTACTGCTTCCCGAGAGGTTTGCACTTACGGGAAACCCTGATTGACTGAAGAAACCTGAATTCTCGACGGACAATGCGACGACGCTATCGGAGACAGTCTTCCCTGTCGTCCTGTTCGAATCTTCCTCCACGTCGTCCAATGACGCTTCAAAGACGGGGATCGCCGCAATCTCATGTGTGAGATCGAACGTCACGCTGCGGGAGGACTTTCTCCCTCGCAGGTTTCCTTCATTCCTCTCGACTCGACGCGTTGATGCGTCAGGCGTGATTGCGGTGCTGTTGAACAAGATCTTGTCCGGTTGTCCTCCAATTGCAGCCTGTGCTTTGGGAGTAGACTGAGGCAAGGTGTTGATGCGCGATGGTCCATCCAAGACGTGTGTTGTCCTGTTGGGCGTACTCGACCGGATCGAATCTGACGGATCCTCCTGGAGATTGAGCCATCTCAGGGGATACGGGGAATAGTGCTGATTCGCGAGATCGCGAGCTACGCGAGCTGCTGACAGCGATGGCGGAGGGTATAGAACAAGGACCGAGACTGACATTAGGGCATCGTGGGAGGTATGGCGAGTTGATGAGGAGGGTCAATATCAAGGAGAAGGTAGAGAGAAAGGTCAAGCAAGACAAAGAGGAAGAAGAAGGGTTACCGCGATCGCACAAAGTAAACAACCCTTCCTCCTCGGCTTTGGAAAATTCAGCGCTTCATCATAGGTATCCTCTAGGTTTCCTTACTACTCTGCATACCCTTTCCTTCGTCAATCAGCTCAGCATGGATCAGGTCGACGACCTCCCTTCCCTCCTTCACGCGGTCGCATACCCCACAGCGGACTATGCTGCCTACGCGCAGAATCAAGCTACTCTGCAGTCGTCATTAAAGATTCCTGGTATGTCGTGTCGTCTTCTCAGCTGTCTTCTCCCTCTCCTTTGACAGATCCCTCACTGACATATGCTTTGTCTGGCAAGGTTTCTTCAATCGTCTTCAGGAGGCTGCGGCAGACAGGTCATACCCAAAGGAAGTCAGGTTGTTGAGCAGTCTCTTGGTTTCTCGTGAAGCTCCCAAGAAATGGCGTGCAAAGTCGTGAGTCATGCTTCAAACGAGATGGTTCTGGTACGGACGCTGACGTCTTTTGGTCCCAGTGTGATACCGGATGAAATCAAGCCTGAAATGAGGCAGAGGTTCTTTACATTCTTCGATGAGGCGGACCTTCAGGTGAGCTGACAACGACTTCGGCCGTCGATGTGGCCTAACGCTCTTCGCTTTGAAATAGATCGCGAGGTCTCAGCTACAGCTACTGGTGTTGATCGCTCGACAGGAGTATCCTAAAGTCTGGTGAGAGCTTGTGAGAAGACGTTCTGGGACGAAGAGGCTTATCTTTTCCTGTAGGCCTTCCCTTCTTCAGGATCTCTTGACACCCCTGCAGCAATCCTACTCGTACATCAGCTCGCACAGCGGACCGCAAGCGGAGAGTGCTAGACAGCAGAACCCGGAGGAATGGAAAAAGCAAAAGACCATCCTGCTCAACTCTTTCTGGACGTGGAATGCGTTTGTCAAGGAATGGAGGAGTATTCGAGTTCCAATGGGTACCAAGTTGATGACCGACGTGAGTCCACTAATGCAACGTTCGGATGAAGACGCTGACGATGTTGTTTTGATCGCCAGTTCGTCAGAGATCTTCGTGGACCTATGCACGAATATCTGGAAACGCTCATGAGCCGGGAGCCTGTTCTGGAGGATTGGGAAATCATGGAGAGCGCTCGATATGCCTTCAAGTGCGTGCCGGCGATTCATGTCAGCCGCATCTCCATACTGATAGCATATCCTTCCAGAATTTCGGCCAGGTTGATCGATTGGGAGTTCAGTCGTCCGGGGAAAGCTCGAGTTGACACAGATCCATCGCGTGTATGTTCCGAGATGATCCCAATTCTCGCGTACTGACATCCAAATCTTGCTTTTCCATCACCAGGTCGACAACTTTATCTCCAACACTCTGCGATACCTCAGTCGACTGCAGGAGATCCGTCTCCAGCTCCTATCGTCGCCCATGTACGCCCATCCTGCCAACTCGAACAACGTACCGGCGGACGCATCCAAGACTCTGAAATCCCTAACAAAGTTCATCCGTGTGATCGGAAAGTTCTACGAAAATATGATGCACATCGATCCCAAGGCGTTTGTGGCGATCGAAGGGACAGTCAATGCGGTCGGATGGTGGTGGGGAGAGGTCACGACAGCGATTCAGAGGGGCGAAATGCCACAGGATGGTAAGTCGTTGCGAAGCCGTAACGCGTTTTCCCCTGACAGAACACCTTGCAGACGACGATACCGCGCGATATCCCAAACGGTTCATGCTGCTTGGCCTGGTGCTGTTCAAGAACATCTTACCAGTCCTGTCAAGCGATCATCAGCACAGTAAGTATCGGGTTGCGGCAATGTCCTAGCCTGCATCAACCTACTGATCCACTTGACCCTTTTTGGCAGTCTTTACGGACACCTTCATCTCGGATGCATTCCATCTTATTGTGGACAAGCTGCTGCCCCTGAGCGAGCAGGATTGGCAGGCTTGGCAAGACGATCCGGAGGAGTGGTTCGTCAACCAGATGGACGTCGGTCTTGCATGGTCGTACGACTTCAGGGTGGGTCCTTTTCGCATTGAGAGCACACTTCCTTCCGACTGATCGACAAAGCGCAGCCGTGTGCCGAGAGAGTTCTCGTTTCCTTGACTGCTGCGGCTCGAAATCGCAACGTTATCGAACCACTGATTCTGGCAAAGCTGCAAGAGAGTATCGGTACGTTATTTCGAAGATACCGGAGCCATTCACGTCTGACCGCCTTTCTGAACAGCTCAACCTGCACACGACCTTCCCGCCCGAATTCGACAGGACGCGGTCCTCTGCGCTACGGGCAGAATGGCTCGCGCTCTGTCGAATCAGGTCAAAATTGATCAGATACTTCCCTTTCTCTCTTCGGCGTTGACGTCCAGCGTACCAGAGTAAGTCTCCGCCCCGTTGATCTTTCGCATTCGCTTACTTCTTTGACATCACAGAGACCGGATCCTCAAGTACCGAATGGCATGGTTCATCGGTCAATGGGTTTCGGCAGACGAAGATTCGGCCTTGTTGCCTGTCGTCTGGAGTGGACTCACTCATCTGCTATCGGATCGCGGCGAGGGGTCTGATATCGCTGTCAGATTGTCCGCCGCCCAAGCTATCAAGCAGAGTGTCGATGTATGTCGGCAATCTTCGCTTACGATCGTAACTGAACGTTCCCTAATTGTCTAGCTCTGGGAGTTGGATACCGCCTATTTCGAGCCATACCTTAGCCAGATCATGTCCAACATGTGAGCCTCCCGGCAAATTATTGACGGTTCGGCTGACATTGCCCGACAGGATGCACCTGGTTTCCGAAGCAGAGACGTTATTGGGGAAGAGATTGGTTACGGATGCAGTCAGTGTGGTCATCGAGCGCGTCGGCCAAAAGGTAGATACCGCCTGACCTGGTGTTTGCGGAGATACTGATGAACCGTGTCATAGACACTGCCGTATCTGCCCATCCTAGGCGAAGCAATTCCAGTTTTATGTAAGTGTAAACCTGGAGTCCGCCAAGTGGAACTACAGCTCACATTGCGAACGCTACAGGGCAAGGCTCGGCGGGCTTGGATGGAGAATGGCTGTTCAAGGCGTCTTTGGTCGTGCTTACGACGAAACTCGTCGCCGTAAGTACTATACCGGACAGCCTCTCATACGCAAACTCATGACCTGCCATTCAGGCCATCGGTCCTGCAACCAGCAGTATCCTGCCCCTCGTGGTCCCACTGATCGAGGAGAGCCTGTCGTCTCCCGCTAAAGAGCATTTCGAGGCTGATGGCTTGATCCTGTAAGCCGCACGCTTTCACCTTGTCGCTGCTTTCTCATCCCAGACGTTTAGTTGGTCTACAACGCTCCGTAATGTGCCAAATCTGCAAGACGCAGGGGGTTCGAACCTCTTGAAACTATACCCCGGACTTTTGACGATGCTTGGACAGGACATGGACAACTTGCAGCAGAGCTTGCAGCTTGTCGATTCCTACTTGTTGCTAGATGGGGCTAGTGTTGTTCAGGTTAGTCTTCCTCGCCCGAGACGACTCCGCCGCTGATCTCCTCTTCCGCACAGACCGTGGGAGAGGCAACCTGCGATGCTTTCGCTGCAGCCTTGCGGGCTGCTGACAAAAACAACATCAAGATGATCCTTGAATCTCTCGGCATGCTGATCCGTTTGACGCCGTCTGGCTACTGGGCACCTCGACTTGCACAGAACGGCGTGTTCCAAGCTCTTTGCGATGGGTTGGACGATGAAAAAGCCTCCGGGATCGTTTTGGCAGCTCAGCTTGTAACGCTGTGCAGGATGATCATGGTCGACCCTCCCGCTTTCTACCAGTGCATTCAGCACGTCGCTCTGACGAAAGGGGTTCCCGAGGCGCAACAACTGGAGACGACTCTGGATGCCATGTGGAGATCCTTCGACTACGTTGGAGTATCCTACGAGCGCAAGCTCATTGCGCTCGCTTTCGCCAATCTCCTAACACTGGTGCGTTTCGGGTATCAGTCGACAAGACCGAGGAGGGAAAGCTGTTGATGCTGACAGCACAATTTCCAACAGGGCAACGCGCAAATATATGATCGACTAGACGGTGAATTTGGTAAGCCTTGTTCAGCGAATTACGATGGGACTACAGCTAAGCATTTCCTGCAGTCAATGTTTGGTTGGACACGTTAGGGGAGATCAAGGAGACGGCGCAAGCTGGCCCGACAGGCACCGAGTAGGTCTCATACAACGCATCATGGCCAACACCGCTAAAGTGTGCTGTCAATTCCGCAGGATCCTGCATCATTGGAAGGACGATCACCCGCTCACCACCGCGGAACTTACAGGTAAGTTGCTATTCCGACCTGACGGTAGCGGAAGCTCATACCTGGTGCACCCTGTCAGGCACGGAGGAACTGAAAAGACGAGAAGCTCTGGAGAGCGCAGATCCGGTCTACGCTGTCCTGCTTACGCACTTTGTGCGGGAGCGACTGTCGCAAGCACAGCAGCTTGGAATGGGTCCCTACTGGGCCAAATTGGACGCAGACGTGCGACGGCAATTGGAAACGCTTATGAGCTGAGGTACATGTTGTACAGGATAATAGATATATAGGGATGCCACGCAATGTTGGCTTCCTGGTATTACAGATGATACAGCTGCGAAGGGACAGTTCGGGATACGTTACCCCGTTAAGAGACGGAAAGACGCCACTTCCAGATCTGAATGCCGTCATAGTCTTGCTTCGCATCACGATCCCAAGACCACCCCGATTTCGTCAGACACTTGTCGACCCTGGTCTGCGATATACGCTTGACGGTAAAGCCGTACTCCTTGGCCGCCTCGAGTGCGCTGTTGACAAGCGTTGGATCTCTGTTCTCCAACGCAACGTAGACTGAGGGATAATTGAGTAAGGATTTCTCGTTGCTGTTGTCATCCTTGGCAGTCCGTTTCGCTGTTGCAGCAAGAATCGAAAGCGTCCGTATGGTCTTGAGTAGAGGATGTACGAGGTCTGCGTGGTAGATGGTATCCGTCGTGACGATCGCTTCCCATGGCTCGAACCATTCTCTGCATCCTTCCGGTATCGGGCTGCTGGCGTCGAGGGATGGTACTTGCTCCAAGGAGAGTGATGGAAAGGTAAACCAATCTAGGTCGGCGGCGGTGACACGAGGTAAGAACATTCGTGTTGCGTTTCTTGCGATATTTGGTCGAAGAACGTGGGTCAGGGGCGGATCGATGTCGGTTGTCGTTACGTCGTAGCCCATCGCAGCGAGGACAATCCTTTGAGACTCAAAGACATTTGAATCGAGCGTGACCAAGTACTTGCTCCACCCTTGACTCACGCTAGATATCCCACTCCTCCGCCCAATTCCACAACCTTCTTCTTCGGTTCATGATCTGCTGGGAGGAACGCAAGTATCTCTGAGAGATACGCTGCCATGAGCTGTGCGCCGAGCCATAGTGTTGTTCCGGTCGTTCCTGTTGTTCCGGCGCCCTTGCTTTCCGAAGAGTTCGAGGACTTTTGTTGTAGCTCTACGAATAGCGAGATATTGGCGAGGGTGCTGACCTGCCGCGGCAGAGGATGAGATAGACTGTCTAGGTGCTTTGTCAGGGAGGCGGGCTGAGAGGTGAAGTCGAGCATGATGTAGGATGGGAATATGGTTGAAGGTGGACAGAGTATGCTCACCTTTGAATATTATCAGCGGAATCAAAGTCGTGGGATCGCTCCGAGACAAGAGATCTCGCTTCATCGACGTTGCTATCGACGTCGTCCGGTCACCATCGCCACCATGCTCTCCCTCTTGCCAATCTTCGCTCTCGTCATACCATACTGTTCCGCCTTTCCTACTTCCGGCAGCGTAGGAGAGCCGCAACAAGTCTTTTCGTCCAGCAACAAACCAACGGCGCATCCCAAACGTCGACCGCTCGTCATCTGGCATGGACTCGGCGATACAGCAAACTCGGACGGGATCTCTGGTCTCGTACAGGACATCAAGGTTATGTTCCCCGGCATTCACATCCATAGCGTCGCCACTCCGGTCGGGGGAACGGTAGATGACGAGCGGAGAGCCGGATTCTACGGCAATGCCTCGGCCCAAGTCGATGCCATGGCTGCCACGATACAGGATATTCCAGAATTGCAGGAGGGATTCGACGGGATCGGATTCTCCCAGGGGGGTCTGTTTATGCGGGACTATGTGCAGCGGTACAATGTGCCTCCTGTGAGCAATCTGTTGACGGTGAGTCTCCTGCTTCGATCAAAGGATACGAATCCGACACTAACGGTTCTTACAGTTTGGCAGTCCTCACATGGGCATCGCTCGCCTGATCCCATGCCGCTCGTCATTCGATTTGCTGTGCATCATCGCCAGGCAAACGGCAGAAAAGGGAGTTTATACCGAATGGGCGCAGAACAACTTGATACAGGTAAATATTACCAGCCACGCCGTTTCGCGCATGCTGACAATCTTGCGTCGTACAGGCCTCGTACTTCCGTGATCATGACAAGCTCGATGTCTTTCACAAGATGAACAAGTGAGATTCAACGTTGACGAAGCTTTTCTATCCGTTTCAAGCACTTACACCGTTGTTCTAGGTACCTCACACGGCTCAACGGCGAGCTGGAACATCAGCCAGAAGCTGCGGACAACATCGCCAGCCTTGAGAACCTTATTCTCGTCAACTTCGAGCAAGATCGTAGGTCGTGACATCACGCGTAGGAGCACCCCGCTGATATTGCCAAATTACTCGCCATAGAAACGATATACCCAAAGGAATCGTCAACATTCGGCTCCCTGACACCATCGAGCGTCAACAGCTCCAATCCTGTCATATCCCTCACCGACAGCCCTTTCCTCTGGAAGCACGATCATGTCGGGTTGCGAACTCTATCGGAGAAGGGTGGCCTGAAGTACGGAACCGCCAACGAATCCTGTCCCGGGGCGCATATGGATCTACAATGGGGCTTGGGGAATGGCTGCGGCCAACAGCTGGTCGGGAAATGGATTGGTTGGACCGTCTGAACAGTCAAGGGATGTAAGAGGGTCGTGTGAGTACAGCCATGCATATATGGGAAGTTCTACGTCACAGCCGAGAACAAGGTTTCCGGTTCTGTTGTCGCCTCATGTCCGGCGCCGACATCTCGAACGGGAGTCCAAGTGGGACGATAGTGCACCTTGTGAACGGCGCCGCGAGAGGAAAGCCCCTGTCAGCAAGCGAGACTACTTCGCTCGGTGGAAGGATGCATAGACACATTGCCCTCAGCCGTACAGCAGGCAAGCCAGCTTGGGGGAACCCAGATCGACCAACGCTTTCGTCTTATAACTGGAGACCAGGCACAAAGTGGGCCTGACAAGACATGTAAATCTCGGAGCTGGGACGATTAATCACTCAGCAGTCATGGTTGTAAATGCAAAGCTCCACCATCTACAGGTATCAGGTCGTGGGAAGGCCAACTTTGGCAATGACACGATGGGCACAGATCTTGACGTCAGCCGAAGGTTACGAGCCGGTGCAAAAGTTAGATTATCGGTTGTAGCCTTCGAGTGATTATTGCTGGTCTAAGGGTTGTCATTACGAATATCGTCATGCTGCTATTGACAATCACATCTAACCCCGTATCTCTCGAGGAAGTCCAGTCACGTGCATAGTCTAACCGCTATATCAGCTTTCGTCCTCTTCGGGATCTTGAATGGTTGCGACTTGAGCAAGTATGTCGGCTTGATCCCTATCGCAGCACCCTATAGTTCCCACCTACTTAACTCATTAGTCACACACCAAAAACGATGTCCAGAGTACGGCGCTTGTCGCATCATCTGTGCGCGTTAAATCGCATCCATTGCGGTGTATTGCGTCAGTGTTCAGATGAGAGATGTGTCAACTGTCAATATCAAGTACTTTCTTCAAAGCCAGCCATGTATATCGTTCATAGCCCAGCAGAATTGCGGGCGACTTACAGCTTGGCCCCGCTATTACAGAGCTATTTCATTATCGATATGAAAGCATAAGCTGAGCACCTGATGAACGGCGGGTCCAGTACAAAATACGACGATGACAAACACCGACGCGCAAGACTAATGCTTAAGCATCGGCTTCAAGGCAATGTGTAAGTAGACACTAAGAGGAGCGAGAAGCACGGCGATGTAGCATGTGTGGCAACTGGAAGATTAATGTTACGCTATCGAATCCATCTATCAGACACTGTAGCCTTCGAATTCGTACCAAGGGGCGAGCATTACCATGAAGTTATCACATCATGGACGTTATACCATTTGATATTCCTGCTGGAGGAGTGACGGAACGATCTGCTTTAGTTCATCGATCTTCGACTTCTTTATCGATATATAGCGCATGTAAGCTCAGTGGTGCACAGGCTGACAGATCCAGAGTCGTTGTTGATGTACTTTTAGTGGAAGTTGGAGCCTATCAAGATACAGCCTTTACGTCTTTGAGTCGGTAAAAAGTCGGTGTCTGCGGGGACATGCTGAGGTTCTCAACAAACGCCGGAGTTTTTGCAGTCAATCCAATGCATAGCTTGTGTCTGAACTGGCGGGGACACTGCTTTACTCATCCTATGGTGACAGAGATTTGGTTTCATGCTTTCTGACTGTCAAGAAAAGCTTGGGACGCAGCCTCACATCGGTCTTGAATGATGCAAAATGACATGATAGCGTCGTTGTGTCTATCACCAGGCGTTTGCGTGTATAAATTGAAGGAGGGCTCGACCGATGTGCGATTTTCCAGAGCGGACGCTGGTTCACGTGCCTTGAGCCGCATCCAGACTTCACTCGTATGGAAAGGCATCGTTAAGTGTAGTACCGGCTCCCTGGACCGACGTCAAGGGCAGCGCCACTGCAGCGCCTTTGCATATGCACGTTTTCCTGTATCATTTGGGACCATGTGTAGTCCATGTATATATATATATATATGGATCAAATTTTTGATGCCCTTGCAACATGGATATGTTGTGTAACTCTCGAGCTTTTGTTCTGGAGAGGCCTGAGCGCGTGATCACGCATGTTGTGACTAGGCGGGCTCCCCCTTTTGCTACCATTTCTTCCAACCTTCTCGACAAACTGGCCTGCGAGGACTTTCACTGTGTTAAGAGGGCTGTCATTTTGGGTATACATGTGTCGTACGAGTTCTTTGCACCCATTTTTGGAAGATGGCACTGTAGCATTCGAAAATGTGTTTGAGATCCCCAAACTCATAGACACCTGTGGTTTCATGCTGATATACAGCTCATTTGAAGCTCATTTTTAGTTCACTTAAAATGATGGACGGAACGACGCGGAAGCAAAAAGCTAAAGTGGCAGACAACTTGCTTGCGTCGTTAGCATAGTAATTGTGTCGTACGAAAATACGAATACGGTCGGGGGAATACTAAAATAATCGCTCTGGTAGCAGGGCGATATGGGTCAGGCGACCGCCTGGGCCTCTCTGTTCAACAGAGGCATCTTTCTTGGTACGGCGCGGTTGCGTAATTAAGCATCTTTACACACAGCGTGTTTATGAAGATATTGTCGAACACACGAAGGGGATGAATCCGAAATTCGGTCACTCCTATATCTCTCACTTGTGACTGCGAGGATCCACGACGAACATTACTACCGACTACAATCATGCCTCGTTCGATAAAGGCGGCGTACGTAAGCGCTGTAGGCTTCTCTCGTCCGGAAGCATTTGCGTTAGAGCAGGCCAGACAGCTGTACAGACATCGGCATAGTGACTTAGGCCCTTTTGTACCAGAGGCCGACGTGGCGTCTGTCCAGCCCCTCCGCTTTCGTCAATAAACGATGACCAATCTTCCACCTCTTGTCTATCAGACTCACATCGCTTCCATGACCCAGAATTGAAATTACATCAGGAGATCTCACTACAGCTAACTTAGCCGTGAAACTACAAGGGACGTGCAAAGGATAAGTAGGTATATTCAGAGGTCGGTGAGCTCCCCTCACATCGGTGTCGATGTATCACTCAGACCAAGCGGCTGTATGCGCCCGTACCTTCCAGTTTCGCCGCTTCGTTTACATCGCTCGCAATCCCTTGCCCCTTCATTCACTCGCATAGTCATCCTGTGGGGTTCTCAATCCAGTCCACTTGCGAATACATTAGTCGTTTGGACATGCAACCTTTTTGCCTGATGTTTGGGCTAGAGGATATGCAGAAGATAGGCTCTAAGCCGAAGTATCGTTAAGAGGCGCATATCTTCCTGAAGGATCTTGACAGACGAATCCGAATCTTACTCGCCACATCGATTCGCTCCCTCGTTCCCCCATACACAGTAGGCGCTAGACCCCGCCAAAAAAGTATCCAGCTGCAAGTTAATCACGGTGAACCGCACGAATGGAAACAGGTCTGCAAGAACAATAAGTGTCTCTTTATGGCTGATCATGGTGCATAGCAGTCTTGTCTTGATTACATGGGACCCAACAGTGCGATTCTAATTACCGACATAGCCTCTACCCGTAGATATACAGAACCGTTGAGCCCAATCCGGCGGACATGAGACAACAAATGGCATGTTCTTGCGTTTTTGACCTCTACCGTCAGTTCCCACAGCCTTGATCATAGCGGTCTCCAGATCAGGGGATCAAGGGCAATCGCTAAAACTGACACTGTCAGCTTACGAATGACGGGATAGAAGATGAAAGTTACGCCGAATATGCGGAAAACTGCCCCGGAGTTGCAGCTGGTCGGTTTGAAGGGTAGTATGCCCAAAACAAACGAACTCGGCGGTTGGTTTCAAAAGAGGTGGAAAACCCTTCGAAGTATAATAGTAATATCTTGGCGTCATCGTTCATTCGACCTGTAAGTCATCTGATATGGAGCTTCGCATATGCATTGAGAACCTAGCTGATCGTCGAAGTACTGACTTTCGTAAAGTCAGAGATCTGAGTCAAAGTTTGCCCCGGAGATCTATGGATATGGGCAAATCATGCGTCCTTCGCTTATCGACAGAGCTACTCAAAAGGTGGCAACGGAACCTCTTTCTAAGCGTCTTGAATCCTCTGAGGTATCACAGCTCACTCATATGCGTAGGATGCAGCGATAGAACCTCCATGAACACGATCGAAACCAATCGAAAAAGCGTAAACCGAAAGCTAAACTCGGCGGGTTTACAAAAAGTCGATGTCGTGAGCTGGTATGCTGAATAACTGGTCCTTTCGGCACGAATGTTAGGCGAAGAATCTTCGACGTGAAACTATCGGGGAAGCACTCGGAGTGGCGTCGCCCTGGAGAACGTTCGTGTCGCTGTCGACGGAGCTCGGACGACTCCGCAGGAGGAGCCCAAAGCTATTCGCGCAAGTGTTCCAACGTGAACACCTCTCACAAGACTTCCAGTCACTCACTGCCACACTTGAAGCAAGTGTCCGTTCTTCTTCCGGATTGACCGAACGAAGTGCGTCTGAACCAGATGTTATCGATGACTCTCGTTGTAAGTCGTACGACCCCTTTTGAGCTTGAGTGTCTGTGATAAGATTTCTGATTATCTCTCTTGGGCCATCGGAGAATTTTCATGAGGTCAGCGCACAAGCGAATTGTTTCGCTTCCGGCATGTAGATAGTAGAGTTTATTGCCCGCACGACCGGGTCCAGCCGCCCGGAGCGCTCAACAGAGTCGTCCTGGTACTATTGCTCCCGCAAACCCTGCTCACACAGTCATTCGAGATGCCAAAGTCCATCGTCTCATGCCTTTAGAGGCCTAGTCTTGTGTTATTTCAAATACGTCTGTGCATTCTTTGTCACCGTAGATCATGCCAAAGGTGCTATGACGAGTCCGTTGATCACAGCCGACAAGAATCTTTATCCGACAGATTGTCATTCTTCTGCAGCTCAGAGTAACAAGTACGCTGAAGACATTCAGTTGTTGATCGTCATTTCACCGGGCTCTGGTGAGCAGATGAGGCTACTGGTAGGTCTTCTTTGCGATAATTCTGGGAAAGTTGGAAACTGGATCTAGCGTACTGACATCTTAGCGTATACTGAAATCGACGATGAAGCTTGAAGGTAATCAGACTGGTCTGAGCAGGAAGACAAGTTTCAGTCTCTTCATTGCAGAAATCTGACCTAGCTCCGTTGAGGGGCAAATGTCTTGGGCAATATTTGCAAACGCTGGTGTGAAAAGCCCAGCGCTAACGATCTGAAGTCATCACCATTCGAAGAGTGAAAGAGTGAAGGTTAGCTAGTCCTACGAAGGTGTCCTACCAGAAGTTCATGATGAATTCGGAGAGCCTGCTCACAGTCTCCTCATAGCGCTTCCGCTCATACCTCGGTTGCCGACTTATTCGAGCCGAGGTCGTGCAAACAAAGGGGCTGAGGATACCTTATACCGAATCGAAAGCTTGTTCTTATACCTCTCCTTGTAACGACTGCCGGAATCAGCAACACTCTTGTAAGGTGGAAGCAAGACGTGTTGATACAGACACTATACTGCAAACATCTTTTTAAGGCCCCGTCGCGGGCTCAGTTCATCTGGTCTTCCCCGCTAGATCTTTCGGGCACTTGTTGCCGACGGTCTGAAGCCTCGAGGGATCTTTTTTCAGACCTCGTGCAACTGACTGATCTCTTGTTACGACGTACCAAGTGGGTGACGCGCCACCTGCTGCCATATCCAAAGTTTTAGCAATCCAGATGCTCAAGTGACATGTTTTATAGTAGACTTTGGGCGGGGGGCAAGAGACAAAAGCATCAAAGGTACGTTATGGTATGACACCTGAGCGTAAGGTATTTATCTGTAGCACAAGACGTACGGATGCTTCTATATCTCGGGGTGGCAAGCTTACTCGCAGTCGTATTCCCTTAGTTTTCGACAACACTTCGTAATCTCGCTTTTGACAACAACTGCCTCATTTGGAAAAGATGGCAGAAGACCGGAAACAGGATTGACGGTACGCCAAACGTTCGAGATGTTGGTCCGGATATAACAGGAAGGCATATCTTGCAGATCACTTGTTTCTTGACCCATCATCCGCTTAACCTCGAATTTGCGTCTGTCGGTTGTTACAAGCCGATAGTGATACTTCCCCCAAAACATATCCGCTGAACGATGTGTGGGACTAGAGTACACATTCACCAGAGTTGCTCTGCTTTTTCTTGGGACTGCACACTGCTGAGTATCGCCGCTGATACGCGGAGATCCCGGAAACTGCGCGCGATCCGCCAGAACTTCACTTCTCAACTCCCCAATTGTGATGCTCAATTCATCCCGCGTTGCGTCCATGAATGCCGGATACCATGGGCTGTGAGGGTAAGTCATCTCCTTTGACCATCGTTCCGATAATTCTGACTTAAGACGGTCCTGGCTCCAATCGCGGGGTATACAATCCATGATACAGATTGTCTCCGCTTGTGCTTGAGACGGCGCGTCTAGATTGTAGGCGTGGATGCTGAGCTGTTGCCCTGACGTGGACATAGTCACCGTATAGTATCCGTCAGCGCATACCAATCTTCGAGTCTTGTCGCCCGATACAGAGTCGACAGAGGTTTCCCGTTCGCATGATATCCTCGGAACGGACGAGCTCTGCGAGGGACGGTCAAATTCCATTCTGCTCAACTTGGCGAAGTGTGCTCCTAGTGTTCGATCACGGCTGACCGCGAGTCCAAGGTGATGCACAGGAAAGATAAGTGAGGACCGTGGCGAGGCAGAATATAATGATGTGAGTCTTGTCTCCTCCTAAAAGCCCAGGTGTGAGGTCCGGGTGCGGAGCTATATAGGCTATCTCGATCTGATTGCTCTCTTTCCTTGCAGAGAGACCTACCGAAGACGCAGTCTCTTGAGAGGAGCTGCAGGGGGCGAGCTTCTTCTTCAAAAGGATGATCGGGGCACCGAGGCAGCATCAGGGGCAGTCGCAAAGGACGGCACGGAAATCTTTGAGCGTGAATACAGCAGCTATTGAGTTGATTTCCGCTTCTGCATGTTTCACTCGACGGGCCACGCTACTCCACGGCTGCCGTGGACGCTAGAGCCTCCTGTACGATCGGAGAGTGACGGGCGAAACGATAACAGGTCCGACTTTGTCAAATGACCTATTTCGTATCCTCCGCCCGTACGAGCGTGACAAAGCGCCAGTCAACTCAGCATCTGTGCTCCATCGAAGTCCCCCTCTTCTCGTATTTCCTTGAAAGATGTCGAACCAGATGATGCCGTCAGAGGCTTGCATTCAGTCAACACTATAAGCATCGCTTGCGTCGTAGCTGCAACACGGTTTGGACTCTTTTCGGCGAGTTGCGGAACATGAAGCAACGCAC
Organism: Naganishia kalamii; assembly: GCA_022813745.1. Taxonomy (NCBI): domain Eukaryota; kingdom Fungi; phylum Basidiomycota; class Tremellomycetes; order Filobasidiales; family Filobasidiaceae; genus Naganishia; species Naganishia kalamii. Next base: position 3,688 of record JAKLLX010000136.1, on the reverse strand, counting down.
CTTCTCCGATGCGCCTTCTCGTGAGGCAGCCACAGCTATGTCGGATGTATGCAGACTCTTGCGGAGTCGACGAACATTCGCGCTTCGTAGACGAACAAGGGTGTTGGCTTGCGACACCGGCCTCGGTTCTATCAGACGCCTTTGGACGTCCATTTCATCCAACTTCGCGGCCATCAATCAATGCGGCTTGAAACTACAGCCCCCAGATCTTGCGTTGCGGTGAGCAGTCAGAAACCATGTACTGGAACGAAAGATATGCGCCGCGGGCAAATGTCAAATCCATTAGTGAAATCTGTATCTGTATCGAAGCCTCTCATGGAGAATCATCATTCGTTGGGAAATATCCGTAACATATTCGTGAAGAGCTACAAGACCTTCTTAGCGAAAAGCAAAACGACTACTAGGACAGGTTGCCCACCAGGCAAATCCGAGCACAGCCAAGAGAGGAATCAGCTGACTTTGCGAAACCTGTCCACGAGCATACACGTTTCCTATTCGATCTGAGGTGTCGGACAAACATGATTTACCATGCTCCGCACGGCAGTGTATCGACCAGCTGCGGCCGATTTGACAGATACGAGTGAAAGGATCGATCTTACGTTGAGGGCTTCTCGATATCAGAGAAGAGGTGGAGTCAGCATTGAGTCCCATGTCAGACGTACAACGGTCTGCGTTCAAAGCTCCGGCTGCTCACGGGTCCTGAAGCCCGCAAGCGGAGCATCGGCGCCCTGGCTTTGAAGCAATGACCAACGATTCATAACGTTCCAAACAGTTCGAAGGAACGTCTTCCGAACCTGGACCAATGCTCCCACCCACCTCATTCTGCATCTGCTATTCGTATATCCAAGAGCGGGACTTCGGCAAGACGAGCTGAGAGCAAGATATGCAGTCCGAAGGCGAGCGACCGAACGGTTTGCATCAATCCGAAGCCCAGCCCGGTTGACGCTGCGTTCGAGTGTTCCAGATGGCGACGCTTCCAGACGATACGCAAGGAGATAATCTGCGAGACGGGGCATCGAGACTTACTTACGTCTCGCAGCATTCTGAAAGACGAGGGAGCTGTCCAAAGGCTAATTCAAGAGACAGTCGGCCTTCCGTCATGCCGGAGCACAGGCCTAAGGCGCGACATGCAAATCCATTTCGATATCGCAACATTATAGTCGTGATCCAAAGTCCGGAAGATTCTCCTTCACCCTGCCGGCCCCTCCGGCAAATGAGCCGCTACCACAAGGTCGCGAAGATATGCCATGAGGGTAGACTTTGCGCGCAGTAGAGCTTGCGTGGATCCATGGAGCCGCCAACCCATCGGCACTAGGTTTGGGTACATATCCAGTATTTGTCAGAGGAAGGACCAGACACGTCAGGAGATGTCAACACATCAGCGACCGACGTTGTCTCGGTAGCCATGGGCTTGAAGAGCTCGTCCGTCGGCAGAAGCGCGAGGTATGGAGGAACTCGAGACTGCTGAAAACAATCAGTAAAGGGTTTGTTCATCGCTCCCGTTCCCCGATACGTACCTGAATACGGTATGGTTTGTCGGCCATACGAGATCCCACCGTGTTCACCAAGAGAACGAGATTCTCTTCCACGGTCTTGGAATCTCGCGCGATCCTCCTGTCAACAAAGTCGCTCAAAGGACTACGAGAATGAGCCGGGATAGCTATAAGGGATGTTGGTGTGCCGCTGTCACTGTGAAACCAGCGCTGAGCCGGGTGTCAAAGGCTTCGTACAGCTTACCGGTGGAGTAATTCAACAGGTCCTCATCGGCCGAACCACCAATAGTCCTTCCATTTCCTTGCCGTAGACCACCGAAACAGCTTTGGTACTGCCAAGGAGATGAGGGCGGTCAGCGCCAGCCTGCCGAGATTCTCCCTTGACCTACGATGCGCATCGTTCGAGAGAATGGTCCCTCGTACACCGCCGAGACAGAACCGTTACCGGGGTCTTTCGTCCTAATTGCGATGCCGATTCAAACGCTCATCACGGAGCAAAGCCAGAGGCGTAAGGTATTTACAGTCATTTAGCATTAACGTTGTGCAAGCGGCGAGGAAGGCGGAGTCCACGGAAGAGGCCTGTCTTGCAGATTACGCGCGGAAGTCGCATGTTGCGGTGTCGACACGGAGTGCGACGTCTTCTGGAGCTTTATTCGGCGCGTCGAGGCTCTCAGCCATTGTATGAACCTAGAGACCGTCAATGTATCAGATCTCTCGGCGCGGACAAGCTAAGATTGCTCAAGAAAGGTAAAGACATACCGGACAATGCATACAGACGTTTTCTGCAAGCAGCCGTCGTGTTGTCATTGACTTATAATTCTCGACATGAAACCAGACCATCGAGGTCTTCGAGTTGTGTCATGCGTAATTCGACCTTGGCGATGCGTCTTCGTTCGGTGCCAAAGAGAGGCGGAAAGATTTCAGCATGTGCACCGCGTTTCCGCGAAGAGATATTTACGCGTTTGCTCTAATCCCTGCGCTGCGCCCGGGACAGATAGTGCAGTGTTCTTCGATTGTCGGTGTTGACGCCGGTGGAGACAGAGTTGACATGCGCTGTCGATATGTCAGCCGGCGAAGGGATTAACAGCAGTGTATAATTCTTGACAATGTCCCTCGGCGGATGCAAATCGTGATCGAGCTCGACGTCCCGAGCCAAAGTTCAAGTATCGACCACCTTTGTGCAGTCCGCCATGCCCTTCACGTTCCACATCTACAGCCACCTCGCCTCTTCCGCCACACACAAGCAGCACTAGCCATCGCTAGGAAGACACAGCACCGACGTCAGCCAACACCCCCCCTCAGCGTCCAGCTGTTCGAACTCGTGTCTCTACCAGGATTCGGCTCGGCTTGCTGATTACTATTATCAACTAGTCAGTATTAATGGTCCTTGCAAACGCTTCGGATCGTTGACAGAGCGGCGTAACAAAGGTTTGTCAATGCTTTTCCCCTTTCGGCGCGTGTTCCGATATGACCAACATGCTCATCCCCACTTTTGGCTTAGCCCAGCAATCTCATATTTTGCTCCCCCTTCATCACCTCTGGTTTTCTGCCACTGCTCACACATCGTATCGTCACGGCTCATCCAACGGCAACGGCATGATAGCACACTGCGCAAAGGGAAGACGGCCGCGTCGGCGACGCGTCGAGGGACGATTCCTGTTGGGACGTGTGGAGCACAGCTAGGTCAAGGTGAGTCGAGCCTTTCGTAGCGATATAGCAAGCTGATCGGAAAAGGCGACCACGGCATAGACAGCGCGTCCAAAGCGAACTCATCCCGGGAACAGGAGTGGATGCCAGAGTCGATGGTAGCAACCACCAACCACCTCCGCGCCGCGTGGCCCCCAGCATCCGACGTCCCAACAGAAAAGAAATCCTCGCATCCTCCCTCGGCCCCACACGCAACATCCATCATCTCCTCCACCACGAGCCGTCGCAAGACCGGGGACAGCTCCCGCCTCCGGATAGAAGTCCACGGCTTTGACCAACGCGAAAACATGAAAACCCCCATCCATGCGGACCCAACGAACCCATTCAATCCCCCAAAGAGTCCTGCACTTCCTCCGACTCGGAAGGCTTGGACTTTCTCGCCGTCGCTCCCGATACCGTCGGCACGGCACGCATCCTCCGTCACTCTCGATACCGTCGGCGCCGCACGCATCGTCCGTCGTGGGCGCTACTGGATTCGCGCGGATTCG
>JAKLLX010000135.1:0-45064 GCA_022813745.1 Naganishia kalamii | reverse complement strand
AGTCACCGCACTGTGCTGAGGCTCGTTGCACTGTGCTGAGAGTCGCCGCATCAGATGATGAGCTAAGCAAGGCAACCGGAGTTGACTTGTAAGCGCGGGGCTCTGATTACGTCAGCATGTGAAGCAGTGCATACCGTTCTCATAACAGTTTCCTTCAAAGTAAAGCGATGTTCACTGTACACAGCGAGATCTGACTCTGTTCTGCGCATTGTGCAACGACCAAGCGCTCACCGGGAGGCACACATATGTGCTTTCTGCCTATCATGCACCGTGCTCTTGTGGCGTTTGAGCATGTCTTTCTGCTTGAACATCTTTCCACTACCCAGCATACCGGCGGGTTCAGCGTAAGCTTCGCTTGAGACCCACTATTTAGAACCTATTAAGAGCACATTCGTCATGGCTGATCGGTACCGTATTCTTGGCTACCGAGAACCATGATCTTACCTTCATAGGCGGTCTATCTTGGCACTCTTTCCTCACGGATGAAAACCCTCCGAGGGCCTGTGACTTTCGGTCTGCTTCGGCAAGTTGAAGACATGTGAGAAGCGCTTCGGCCCCACAGTTGATGCATCTTCAGCCACTTCCAGAAGTCCGAATGAGGGATGTAGAGTGCCGTCTTGGTTCGAGACGTGTTCCGTTGGATGGGCCATTGGAATCGTATTTCAGAGTCCTCGGTCCTGAGCAGTGGTCGACGTCTGGAATTTCGTACAAGTTCCTGTGAAGCGTTCCCCAAGTTAGGGCTGGAACCGATTGTTTTATGCCTACAAGAAGCCCGGGATGGGAGCTTGTTGAAGGACCCCAGAGAAATGCTGAAACTTGTTCACCGAGTGACAGTTGTCGCCGCTCGCTCCGTCAACACGCGAATCGGAATACACCATCTCCTGCACACTGTATCGGTTTGTGGTAGGTCGCCTTTGCAAAAGGACGATCTTTTCTGAAACAGCCTTCAAACTACGGTCACGCCTTGCGAACTCGCTCGAGCCTCATGATCAGTAGTCCTTTCCATCTTGAGACTTCTTCAAGTTGCTCTTATCGGTTTCCCTAACTGGAAAGCACAGCAGACTAATGTTGGATATGTCATGCCGGCACCTGCCATTCATGAGTGGCAGCGGCAGGCTCGCCGTCTGCATCGGCTCGAACAAGGAACATCCGGGCGTGAAGAGGCATGAGCTAGAAGTATGAACAGCGTGTTTCTCTTCTTGTCTGACCTTGGAGAACACTGGCCCTGCATTCGCCTTGAACCAGGAGGACCAGCCTACCATTCGATCCTCCGCATGCGAAATGTAAACGCACAAAAGGGTCGCCTGTGGATGCGCGAGGGTATTCGAAATCTCGATCGGCTTCCAACGTTAGACTGACCTTCCTTCTGAAGAATCATGCTGAAACAGAACGGTCAGTACATCGACTTGTGGTCCGGGGTCTCAACGTTCCCTGCGTACCTAGATGCCGTATCAACGTCGCAAATGTGCAATGTGGGGCAGGGATGGGTGACCAAAGCCAGGTCATACCCTTCCCATCCTCGGGACTCAAGTCGAGCTCATCGCTTGTACCGTGTAGCAGCTTGTTGTCTTTCTTTAATCTCATCTGCATCATCTGACCGTGTAGTGACTTGTTTCCTGTCATGAATCTCCCCTGCATCGTCTTTGAACCGCACTCTCGGAATCAGCTTGCATCCACCCACGTAGGCTTCGAAGACCCTTCTTTGGCTGTGTAAACATCTCGAAGGACTACCCAGCCATCATCGACTTGGGCGCGACCGAGTTTATTTTGCGGATCCTGGCTGTGTCCTCGCGTTGCCGATTTTCATCGACTTCGCCGAATAGCTTGTGACACCACCAAGACGTTCCACATGCGCCGTCATGACAGATATGTCGCTCGGTGTCCGCAAGATCAAGTTTCGTCTATCCGTGTCGACGGGTCATCACCCCTCCTGCATGGCTTGCCGATTCTAGAAGACGTAGGAGAGATGCCGTCATCATTCGGCTTCGCACATTTTATCTTGCCAGTTCCCGCAACAGTGCTATTGTCGTCCTTCGTGCTGGGCATGGTTGCCAAGAACAAGAACACATATGCCTGAATGCATGCTATGTCGCAGGTCCGGGGCCGGACGATTCGAAATCTAGCGATACGTCAGTGAAATCGCGCAGCAGATCTCGTTCCGGCCGGCGAAATCAGCTAAAGTCGCTTTTCCGGGCTTTAGCAGATTCAGCAGTCGCGACAGCAGTCCTCGCGGAATAGCTTCGAGCGGGATGCATGCGGCCCCCAATGTATCCCACCTGGTCCGCCGGTGCCTTGGCGGACTGCCTATATCGTTCGCATGGCGCGGCGGCATATCTGGTAGGCAGTGCAGGACTCCACTTCGTGATCGTCGCGTTTTTCGCGCGACTATCTTCCGCGCGTCCCGAACCTGTCTCCCATATGCCTGATCATGCGCACTGCCAGGTGTCATAGTACCATGCTTTTCAATCCGTTTCAGTGTGCCGGAGATTTGGGGTTGTTAATTCGGGAGGTGTTCACAACTTCAGGCTTTATCACTCCTCCGTAGCAGAAGTCAGGCGCGTTGCCCTCAGACCTCCGCCAGTCTCCGCCGCCGCCTGCCGAGCCCTGTCTTCCCTGTCAGTCCGGTACATAGGTCTTCCCCATCCGGACCCTTAACTATCGACGGGTTCGCCGGTGTGTTCAGGACTCCGATGTTGGCAGTGTGAACTCTCGTTCGTGGTCGTTGCGCTTACCGCGCATCTCATCTCCCTGCACCGCGCTGTCGTGAGAGGACGCCCTCATTGGGATCATCAGCCGGTCCGTCTCGGTGTTGCCGGATCTCGAATCCTTGTGTCGGCAGACTGACCCTATCCAAGCCAAGGTCGACTCATACAGCTGTTCAGAGCGTCCAAGTCAAGCCCAATTGCTGTGTTTCAGCTTGGTCGCACAGCTCCTAACGTCGCCGCAGCTCAGTAATTCCCCGCAGCTGTCCTCCGCCGCATCCTGATTCCCGTCTGCCCGATGCTAAACACGGACAGGCATGCATGCTCAGTCTGGACCCCAAAGTATCTCTCCGCTGACCGCTCCTTGTCTGTACAAGTATTTCTGCGGTAGGCGATCCAGGGGTTTGTATCGCTGTCAAGGTGTTTCCGCGCACTCAGATGGTGACGAGCTGGAGCTTACGCTGCAGAAATATAGACTGGGCGTTCGTGGCAGCGGCGATGTGTCCATGTCTATATGCTTTCCTTCTGCCAGCGTTGCAGTCGTGTGCGCAGACGCCGTCCGCCGAGAACAGCTCAATTTCGGCTCAGCAGCTGGTTGACCATGTAGCGCGCTCGATGCCGCATTCGTTCATCGCTCGGCACCGCCCTCCGCAGCTGCCGGACAGACAACGGGCATCGTAGACTGCCTGATACTTGACCCGAACAGCGTCTCCCCGTCCGGACCCCGAAGTACCCGAAGTATCCCTCCGCTGCAGACCCCGCGTCCCTCTCGGGCTGAGTGTATTCCCGCGCACGCCCTAAGATACCGCGCAAATGGATCGCCGGCTGATTGATTGCCTCCACCTCGAGTCAGCCGATCGAATAGAGGCACGCGCATTCCCTGACGTCTTTCCTCTGACTTTTCGATGAAAGTGAGCCCCGGATAGTGTGCAGAGCCCGGCAGAGTATCCCTGGATAGTGGTCAGAGTAGAGGTAGGTGACTTGGTTATCTTGCGTACTCTCGCTGATCGCATCGCCCCGACAGATCGTATATCACTCGCACAGATGATCCCCCGCGTCGCACGATAATTCCTGCATACCCGTCAAGAGCCACGTACAATGGCATTCCTCTTCTCAAAGTCCCGTCGTCGTTCGTCGGTCGACCAGCAAGACCAATACATCCCTCGTCGCAAAGCATCGGTAGACGTTCACGCCGAGGAACCCATCCAGGAATCAACGGCCACCGGTCAGACATCGGCCGCGAGCAAGATCGCCGTACTCAAGAGCAAGTTGACGTCGAGATCGATCCTCAACGTCTCCACCAAAGCCGATGACGCTTCCCCGACGAGTCCGCAGGGCCGTCGTTTCTCCCTCTCGGGACAGAACTCGTCGACCGGCGTTTCCCCCAACAACAGCCCAACGGCCGCAATAGGCAAAGGTGCAAGACGGAGTTCCTTGGCGACATCGTCAATCCCGCAAGTCCCTCTCGCGAGTTCCGATCGACTCGCCAACATTACCGCATCAAGCCCAATATATCCTCCGGGAACGACCGTCGTCGACGAACCTCTTATCCCAATAAACGAGAATGCTGCACGTCGAGGTTCGGAAACCGCGGCCTTTACCAATCGTGAAGGCCTGAACGCTGTCTGGAAACCAATTGAACCAGAGCGACGACCCCTCGGAGCGTCAACACAGCCCACCATTCGCCCGTCCAACCTGAACAACGGGAACTCGGACAGCTCAACTTCGACAATACCCATGACTCCCGTCTCTCCAACGCAATCCACAGCATACACCATTCGCAGCCCTCCCACGCGTCCCGAAATCGGCAAGATCTCCATCCCCCCACCAAACCTTCCGTCCCGTCTCGCGTCGTCCTCCCACTATCGGGAGAGCCCGTCAAACACCTCTTCCCCCGGCGGATGGGGCGCACGAACTCCCGGACCATCGAGCGCACGAACGCCTGGCGGCACAGGATGGGGAATGACCATCATCCCCTCCACACCCCTCCCTCGCCCGATCGCCAACTTGCCGACTCTAAATCCCCCCAACGGCTCGGCACCGGGATCGCGTGCGGGGTCGAGGCCGACATCAAGCGGTGGCTTCGCGGCGGGGTATGGCTTCCCCGTCATGTCCAACGGCAGCGAGAGCAATAGCGCCGGTTCGAGTCGCGGTGGCAGCGCGGCGACGAGTCCCGTTCGTGGAGTTGAAGCGAGTCCTGCAGAGATCCGAAGAGCGAAACAGCGCATGGTGAGTCGTCCCGCATTCTCCTCGCGATGCGACCTAACAGATCGTTCGATAGCCCGTCATGCTCCGTGAACCCTCACACCGTCCTCCGCCAGACGCCCAAGAAGAAAGCGACTCGGAATCCGACTCTGACGAATCCAGCTCCGAATCCGGCTCGGGCGACAACTCGTCCGACGCCGAAACGGAAACCGAAGAGTCCGCGCCGCGTCGGCAACGAGCCTCGAGCGCCTCTGCAATAACTCGCGACCGAACCGGCTCCGCCTCGAGCGAAGCATCGACCTCTTCGGTGTCTTCCGACGAGACCGCGCAAGCGGGAATCACCAGTTCCCTTGGCGCGGCGGGCCAAAGAAGCCTGTTACACAACAGGCCGAGGCAGTCGAGTGCGCCGCATCATCCAGCGCATGCGCGCCAGCTGTCCGTGGCCTCAATCACCGAGGAAAATGAGGAAGACGGCGCGACGGGCGTCGATTTCGGCAACTATAACATGTCAAGTGCGCCGATGCAGTCTTCTTCACCGGCGGCGAGAATGTCGTCCGAAGCGGCGAACGACCACATTCGGCCCGGAGATCGTCCCCGCCTGAGCTTGCCATCCCTCTCGTCCGCCGGACCCAGCAGCAACAACTCCACAACCTGGGACTTGGCAACGCCAGGGACCCCGACGGCCGGCGCATCCTCCTTTTTCCCTTCCCCGCAGATGGACGCTTCCTCTTCCTGGACGTCTTTCGGGGCGTCAACACCGACGGGCAACGTGCCGAGGCCCTCTTCCCAGTTCTATTTGCAATCCCAGCTGCCGAAGTCTACGCTTTCACGAAGCAACACTGCCTCGGGTCAAGAAGCAGAGTTGGAAAGCTCTCCCGAAGTCGTCCAGAGGGAATTCAGTCCGCAAGCCCGCCCGACGACGAATCGCGACAGCGGCTACTTTGACTCGACTGTCCCCCCTCCGACGCAAACTTTGTCAACGGTAAATGCCACCACAAACGTCATCGGAGAGGGGTCAACGCCGACACAGGAGGATATCTCCGGACGTCGGGTTTCTGAGGAACTTGCCCCGCCGCTAGCTAGCCTCAACTTGGGACCAACAGTCGAGGCACCTTCACGCGCGCTCGACATTCCCGAAACCTCCCTGGAGACACCGGCTGCTGCGTTACCCGAAACGCCACTCAACCTCGCTGTTATCGAGCATGGGACGGCATCGGACGAGCCGGTGCTGATCAACACGATTCCGGAACCAACGCAACCTACACGTCCACCCGGCTTGAGGGTCACTCGGCCTTCCCTGAGCAAGAATGCTTCGCGAAGTATGGTCAACTTGTCTCTGACCGCTCGCGAACAGGCGGGAGATTCGCAGCCATTTACAATGCCAATGTCAGCTGGCATGGACCGCACTGCCACGAACGCCAGTGTGGCGAGCAACGTATCCGGCCGACCACTATCAGGCGTCCGTACACCTGGCAGCGCGCGGTCTTCCGCAGACTGGACAAGACCGCCTCCGACACCCGGAATCGGCATGACCCAACCCTTCAAGTTTTCCGCCATTCCCGAGCCGTCGCAAAGCCCCAAGCAGATGGTGCAGAATCGGCAGTTGCAGGCCCTCGGTCCGTCGCCGCTGAAGCGAAGGCGATCTATGGACGATATGCACGTCAAGCTTCCTGATTATGCCCCTCCGGCGAAGGGGGTATATTTGCCGAGGCCTCGAGAGGAAGAGGGACGCGAGAAACTGCCAGAGTACTTCTGTCACGTAAGTTCCATTTTCTCCTGTTGCATTGTGACCTCTGCTGACGCCGAGACGCAGGTCCATATCGAAGGATACTTGCCGCGAAAGATGGAATTCACCTCTCCAGGAGTCCAGGCAAGGGACCGAAGCTGGAAACGACACTACTTTGTCATTCACGGCACCGCTCTCAGCGTCTACAAGCACGACATTCACAAAGTACCGCTCAAAGCCGGAGATCCTCACGCCGTCCCGGAAGTCGACGAGGCCGACTACGACAACCTGCATGTGCATCGAGCAGGAGATCTGCGACGGGGCAGTTTGGCCTCGACATCGGCAGCTGCGGCCGCTGAAAAGCGAAACTCCCCTGTCCCGCAGAACAATTCTCCTGAAGCTTCTCGTCGAGGATCAGTGGATGCGAGTGGCACTGGTTCTACCCGGGATGGCCTCGTGGCGGCTGCTGCAGCCCGTCGTGCTTCTCAAAGCGCTGGAACGAGCATCTCGACGTCGTCCAGCAACGGCCCGGACTCGAAAGATCTTGCATTGTTCACGACGTCGTCCAACTCGAGCACAAACTCGGGCGCCAGACGAGGCAGCGTTTCGTCGAGTCAACTCGGCCATGCCTCTTCCGCATCGGCAGCCCATTCCGGGAATATCGGCGTGCACCTGCCCTTCCACGGTAACAACTCGCTCATCAAGCAGTACACACTGCAGAATGCCGAAAGCGGATTGGCCGCAGACTATACCAAGAAGAAAAACGTCGTACGTGTGCGCGTGGAGGGCGAGCAATTCCTGCTACAGACCGAGAGCGCAAAGGATGTCGTAGACTGGATCGAGGTTAGTCGGCAAATCACACTCGTCGATTCCTAACTGATCTTCGAACACCCTTCCCAGGCCTTCCAAGCCGCGACAAACGTCTCTTTGGATCTGGATGTACGGCCCATGCCGAAGATCATCACCCTGCCGCGCAGACGGCGAAGAAGAAGGCCAGGAGAGCCGGCGCCGACCGCTCAAGCGACGGGTCAGCCAGACACGGAAGATACGCCTGAGGGTAAGCTTTGATAGCCTTCTCGTTTATTGCCACATCTCGCTAACGCTCCCTCTTTCGCTCGCTAGGCAACGCACGAGCCGTGGCAGAAGCCGAACGTCAGGCTGCAGCGGCTCGAGAACAAAACATTGACGACATGGAACGGATGTTGGCAGAGGATCAAGCGGCATGACACGTCTAGTCTTTGGAGTGAGGAGAAAGGTTGTATCACGACTCAAGAATAAGGAAAGGACGACTCGGCATTAGATTGACTGATATCAATGTATGAACTGTATTTTGCATTATAACGACTGTATATTCTGCGTGCTCTTCTTTCTCGCTAGCTTTCTCGCTCCTCGCCTTCTTTCTCTGACGAGCGACACGTCCGTCGAGATGATTAGTGCTTCGTACGGTACAGACACAGAGACGCATGAGGGGGAGAAGGAGAATGCATTCGAAAGCCACAAGGCGATGCCAGAGTTGGATCTCAATTCCATTTCTGACGCGAAATAGAATGTCAACCACCTCTGTCCTCTGCTGTCAAAGTGCCTCGTCTTGCTACCTACCTATTCGACAGCTATTTAGGTAGCTCAGGTACGTCTCCGTCATGCCTCCCGTTGCATGACATGCACCTAATTCAATCCCCTTCCATCGCAGCCGATATCTCTCGGTTCCGGCACTGTCAAATCCTGGCTACGGCTTGACGCGCAACGCTTCCTTGTCAGCATGATGTCATTCACGAAAGCTGGAGTGTCTCTCCACATGAAGACAGTCGGAATGCCTCAACGGGATGACAATCAATCTCAGCAAATCCGGGCAGCATTCGCAGTGGTTCTGGTACAACATGGCGCTATGTGACCGTCGATATGGACGCCATCTCGCAATCCCGAACCTCCAGACCATCCGTTCAAATCGCTCATCATGTCTGGCTATCTTCAGCCCTCGACCGCCGACGGTCCGCATTCAAAGACCTTTGTGCCATCCTACGCCCTCAAGAGAAGCAGCCATGAGCATCCGGAAGCCACCTACCCTGCCCGACTGCCGCGCGACGAAATCCCCGATGTCAACTCGTTCATCACCGCCGGTCCTGCCGATGCTCCGGTCGTGACGATGCCCGTCCTCGGATTCGGGATCTGGGCGTGGGGTGATACCCTTACGTACGGATGGAACGGCAAAGAGACGCCCAATGGCTACGACAAAAATCTGAACGAGGATTCCATCGCCGAGGCGTTCGACAAGATGCTCGAGCTCTTTCCGAAGAAAGTGCTCATCGATACAGCGGAATTCTACGGCGTCTGGGGATTGTCCGAGAAGCTGCTCGGTGACCTCGTGCAAAAGCGCATCTCGGATCACAAGGACCGAATCGTGCTCGCCACCAAGTTCTTCCCGCATCCTTTCCGACATCCATGGAGTTACCCACAAACCGTAGTCGAAGCTTTCGGCGGCTCCCTCTCCCGCACGAAGCTCAACGACATCGACATCTGGCAACTCCACGGTCCCTCTAACGGCGCTCTGTTCGGCACCGGCGGGTTCTGGCCGCGCCTGTCGACAATCTGCGATGCGTTTGCCGAAGCGTATCGACATGGACATATGAAGGGTGTCGGGGTGTGCAACCTAAGTCAGGGGCAGACCGAGTTCATGTATGAGGAGTTCAAGAAACGAGGCGTGCCGATGGTCAGTGTGCAAGTCGAGTTCTCGCTCCTCCGCATGGACGCGTGGAAGAATGGATTCATCGACTGGGCGCATTCCAAGAACGTGAGTCCGCGCCAATCTCCCACTGGCCGTTCGCTAACAAGACATCACCTCCACAGCTCGCGTTCATCGCCTACTCGCCCATCGGCCTCGGCCGACTGACAGGGAAATACAACGCCAACCTCCTCCCCCGGGGCAACCGCAACTTTGGCCACATCAGCTGGACCAAGATCCAACCCATCGTCGACGAACTCCTCCGCATCGGCTCCATTCACGGGAAAACGCCCACCGCCGTCGCGCTGAACTGGATCATTTGCAAAGGGGCGATTCCGATCCCGACGCCGAAGAATGGAGATCAGGTGGAAGATATCAGCGAGGCCCTTGGATGGAAGCTTAGCGTAGAAGAGGAGGAGGCGCTGGATGCGGTCGGTCGAGTGAATGACTGGGATTGGAACTTGTTCAAGCACTGGCAGAACTGGTGGTGGCAACAGGGATAGGGAGAAGTCCTGGCTTAATGGAGCGACGCAGGTATGCTAGGGTATTCATTGATGTACGGGTAAGGGAGTGAGTGACCACTGGATTCTCTTCTAGTAATATCGATGATCACATTGCTACCGAGCATCATGAACGCTCTATCCCATTATACACAGTCCACACCATCAGAGCCTTCCTCCCTTCTCAATGTTGTGTCTTGGAAATGAACCAGGGGAAGGACGCGGAGCGCACAACACCAGCCACGTGAGCGCACAAAGAACGCACACCAGGGGGCACTTGACATCTCACGAACAACCAACGACGGCAACGACTGCGAAACATCTCGGGCGCGATTCACGGGAAATGTGCGTATCTTATTTCAAGTCCGGCGTCGCTACCTGGTCGTTGCATTATACAGTTGACTTTAAAGCGAGCGTCCGCGCTGACCGTCTTCACGGTCTGCCACTATGGTAACAATCGTTCGAGGTTCTAGATCACCCTCCATTCCTGTAAACCGCCGCCAATAATCTCGCAAGGGACACCACCACCAAATCGAGAGTTAACTGTCTTATCTCCTTAACTATACAAAGATAAGCAAGTTATCAAAGGCAATTACAGAACGAATCAAATCAGTGAGCGGTTTCTGGTAGTCCGTTATAGAACAGAATTGGAGTCTTGCTTCCCTGTACCCCTCGGGAAGAGTTGTCCAGCGGTGGTACTGAGCGTATCATCCGGGTACGCCTCGGCGGGATTCCACGAAAGCCCTCCCAACGTCCAATCGATCTCGCTCTGATCAGCGACCGAGTCTAAAGTCAGCCGCGTCCCGGTGATCTGGTCCGGGTCAGATGGCTCAGATTGGCCGAAATCGAACAGTTCCTCTCCCGTCACGTTTTCCTCTGAGCCCATCGCGCTCGAGATCCTATTGCCGCAGCATAGCTTTCTCTCCATCTCCGCAACAATGCACCTAATGGTCAGCATTCGCCAAAGAGCGGCGTCTATTGGTTCCGATGCAGCGTCGATCTTGAACCCACGCCTGGACTGGCCCCATAGAGTAGCGAAGGTCGCTGAAGACCGCTTGCCGACGCAGTTTCTGTCAGGGAACCTGTACTTCTGGCGGCGTAACCGCATGATCGTGTCAGGTGGGTGGATCTCCATAGGAAGAACTGTCGGCTTACTTTGAAATGGTGATGGGTCCACTCGAAACCCTGGTCCTTCGCCAGCTGTTTCAACTTGGCGACGAGCTCCCCCACCAAGTCCTCGATACGAGCCTTGCTCTGGCTGGTGAAGCCATCTGTCAATACCTTGGACGTTCCGGCCCAGAAATCCCTGATGTGGGACGTGATGTCATTCCGATAGATTATAGTGGAACGTGTCATCTGAGCAGGACCTGCCGTGCGGCCTCGCTGGAAAGAGTGAGATTGGCAGGTCATATGGTGATATGTTGTCGCTGTACGGCCTCTGGACGCCACAACGGAAGGCAGAAGTAGCCCTAACGTCTGCTCAACATAAGGCTGCTTAAACAGCACATACGTATATCTAACCCTTTCGCTAGTAACGGGGTTCACTTTCGAGCGCAACAACAATGTCATCCTTTCAACGCTCACTCGATTTTCCATCGGAATCTCATTAACAACAGTCTTCCGGGAGGTCATGACCGTTATGGGGTGCGTACTACAAAGGTGGTGGTTCAAGGTCACTATATGGCCCCCGGTTTGCCCAGGAGAGAGGTGGCGCATGCAAGACAGGCGCATCGAAGTAGTCGGCCCGATTCAATACTCTGTTCCTCCTTCTCAGCTACATACCTCCCGGGCAAGAGTGGTCAGTCCATACGAAAGGAGTTCTAAAGTATTGGGGACATATAGGATCAGTCAGTGTTAGAGACTTAGAGAGTTACCTGACGGGTACAAGTCTTCCAAGCCAGCTATCCGGCCTGACAAAGGAGCAAGTGTCTCAAATCGCTTCTCGAATTGGTCACTCCATAACCGCCGTCGCAGTCTATCTCAAATAGACTGCTCTTCCAGCAGTTGACGGGGAACCTCGAGGTGGTAGGGTCAGGCTAGGTCGGGCATGCTTTCACTCGGACCTGCGTTATCGTTATCAGTTCTGGCGGTCATCCTTAACTGGCGCGGAGTTACCGTTCAATCGCAAGCACGGCATGATGATGAACACGTCGTCTACATATGGCAAAAGCGCTCGTCTGAGCCGGATGTGCCCCAGAATGTACATGTGAGGAGCAACTCCATGATTCTGCGTCTCTGCGCATTCGCCGCGCGAGTCCATATGAGATAGCAATTCCAGATACGAATCGTAGAGTACGACCTATTACGCTCCCTAGACCAAGACAGTTTCTGTTCCCGTTCGTTTATCTACCTGGCCACCATTGCATTCCTGCGTCGTTCTGTTCTTCACTCAAACCAGAAAGAGCCCATACTGAGTTTTGCCAAGGGTTCATACTGGACGTGTCCGCGACGAACTGCTCGTCGCTTCGCCCTTGAACTGAGCCTGGCAAGCCAAGCGACTCAAGATCTATCAGGTCGCTTCCAATGAATTCAGACGATGCGGGGCCGCCCTCCGTCTCCGCAGGTCCGACGTTCACCCTAGTCGTGGGCGCCTTCTCTGAAGCTCTAGAGGCACCGCCACATAGCTGACGCTTCAACTCGGGAAGCACGGAATTTACCGACAGTCTTCGTCGTAGCCCAGCGTCTATTCGCCCGAAGGAGACACTCTTCATGAGTTTCCTCCGCGACTGGTTCCACAAAGTTGGCAGAATGGCCCCTTGGGGCCCACTCCGTCGCTTTCCTTCAGGAGGGCACATGTAGTGGAACTTGGACGTCTGCCAGGGGAAAGCATGGTCGCCTCAGCGACGGGTGATATTGAGAAGAGAATCTCCAGCTTACGTGAAAATCGAAAGGTTCCCACAGGACATCGCGGCCCCTCGCGGCCTCGTCCAGTCCCTCAACGAGTACCTGTATAAGAGACTCGATCTTCTCCTTTTTCTGGCAGGAGTTGCGCTCATTGATCTCCTTCGCAGCTTCGACCATAAAGCTGTCGAAGAGCGCGGTGATATCATCGCGATAGACTTCTCTGATATTGAGTGTTTGCGAAAACTCAATTCCCTGTCGCCTTTGCATGTTGTGAAATGAAAGACTTTTCTCTGTGCTGCCGACAGATGAACAAGTCGTGAATACAGAATCAGGTGTAGAATATATTGCAGTGAAGACTTCGCAGACAAGCCTGCAGCCAGATTGATCGCTTATCTACTCCTTTATCGGTGGAAGTATTCGCTCCGAAGAATTCTGGAATACCCCACCTAATACATGCAGGTGCAAAATCGAGAAGATCCTTTCATCAGCCAGTACTCAAGTGGTTCTTCCGCAAAGGGATGACAAAGGCTTTCGCTTAGATGCTTGACGTGGACCAGTTGCCAATCCAGAGTGCCCAGGCGGTGGAAGGCAAGAGGCGACGACCGAAGACGAGCGCAGCAATCGTTCTCACGATATAGTACTGCGTCGTGTTCTAGCTGGTTAGCTTCACGCTCAAGGGAAGGGTAACTTGAAACAGAGAATATGCTGTATTGCGCACACGACTGGTCGTCACCGGCAAGCACTGTCAGAGACCGCTGGCAGTCGCATCCGGGGAGTCGGGTGTGCAGAACCAGGTGAATCGCCGAGGTCTGACGAAGCAGCATCCGTGTGTCCTCGTTGCCAAACTCGACGTGACGTTGTCTTTCCTTTCCCTAGCAGGCGGAAGGGAACAACGATGCGTCAAGGATGCGAATAAGGGTTGATCTTAGAAATTTTAAAAGATTCTCGCTGCCTCGCTCTAGGCTCTCTATCAACCCGCCTCGATTGTACCGTTTTGGGAACAAGGCGATGTTGTAGAACTCATTGGTCCGCGAGGCGCATGAGCATCCACATCTAAGCGGAAGCGATGTAGGACGCGATGCCTGCACCGAGCTAGCTGGCAGGAGGGTCTAGGCAGCATCAATGGCATCTGTCTTGGGTGATAGGAAAGAGCTACCAGGGCAGAATTGTAACATAGAGAGACGTAGGTTGAAAAAGCCAGGTGTCTGAGCCTCCATGAGTGCAGGCCTATTCAGGACCGGACGCTTTATGACTATCAATTATCAAGCACATCGCAGCTCATGCAACTAGCTGCACTCATACGTCTTTCGTCTATATAGTTCTCGATTCCAAACATACGCCAGTCGACTATTTTGCAACTGCAACCACTACCTCTAGCACGAAAGACAAACGAGCTGTCCTTACAGGTCCGCTTATTGAGGCTAGAGATTCCGCATTATCTGCTCCCATTCCTCGGTCGAGAACGTTTGTTCAGGCGCCGGAAATGAAGCGTCGGTCCAGTTCATCGCCCATTCCGGGTCCAGTTCTGGCCAGGTGGTCGGATCGTTCGGATCCCAAACGAATCCACTGCTGGACTCAGGCTGAGCTGTGTCTGTGCTCCCGTTACTCCTCGACGGCCCCGCGTTCGGCAACGCATCGCTGTCAAAAAGCTTTTTCTTCAATTCTTTAAGGACGTTGTTGAGTGAAAGCGATTTCGAGTTTCGTGCATTCGGTACAAATGTAAGGTCTGGCGTAGACTTCCTTCTGGAGTTCCTCCACATCGTGTCCAAATTAGCCCTGAGCAGCCGCTTTCCCGTCCCTGCTTCCGTCATAAACTTGTGACGAGTCTGACATAAGACCGCATGAACAAGTCAGAGATCTGTATCGTCGAGAGGCGGAAGAATTGCAGCTCACCGCAAAAAGGTCAGGTGTCCACTCGATGCCTCTGTCATTCGCCACCTTCTTCATTGCCTCCGCGAGACTCTCGACACGCGACTTTACATGCGCATCCAAGCCTGTCGTATCGCCCGCGACGAGCTTTGACACATCGGACCAGAAGTCGTCGAAGAGGGGAATGAGATCTCCTTGATAAATTTCTTCAGAATCGGGCATGTGGGGAAGATTCTACCGTTCGAGGTTGTCAGTCGTGCAGTGTGATGTGCGTCAACAGGCCGTCGTTGATCAAAGGACGGTTGTGCCGAAGATGTTTGAAGAACTAAACGTCCGCCACACCTTATGTCTGCTCAAGCCAAGGCGTGCCTTCAGACTGCCCTTATATCCCTTATATCGACAGCGAAATAAATCTGAGGGAGCATCTATCTCCAACAGCAAGAGCAGATGATCCTTTCATAAATGAGCCTTTATCGCCAGCTCGTTTGTCCTGGATCAGCATCGAAAACGCTAGCAAAGGCATTTAGCTGGTATGGGGTGAAATTACACAAAGGTTCTCATTTAGGGCTGGGCGATAGTCGATGAGTCCATACGTATGAAGCGGTGCGTGGCGGTTGAAGACAGGCGCACGATTGTACATGCGTAGTAGCTCTAGAGTCCGCTGGACAGTGGACGTCGACGTGTATTCTCGTCAGCTTGCTAGCTTCCGACTTTGTAAACAATAGACCGTGTTTATCCTGTCTAGCTATGCATAGATCGTCTGTTCATAGTCTCGTCACTGTTGCTGCTCCTTTCTGGCGTCCACCTCCATGATGCCACCCAACATCGCATACATACATTCACCGGAACTCGAACACCTAGGAAACATCGGAACGCACCCAGCGGGACGATCCGAACGTGTCCACCGACTCGTCGAAAGTCTCGGTCTCCTTCGAACGGATCTGCCGAAAGGACGGCCGGTCGAGGGCTACGAAGCTTCCGTTGCGGATGTCGTCGCAGCAATTCCTGCTACAAAAGCAGACCTGCAGAGGTATCATACGCAAAGTTTCGTTGGTCAGTCCGGGAAAGGTCGAAAACACGTCTCGTATTGACCTTTCTTTCAGACTTTCTCCTCAATTCCGGAAAGGAGGATTTCGCCGCGACGCAAGACCACTCAGACTCGGCAGGCTCCTCGTCTGATGAGAGCCCAAGCAATTCGTCATTCGAATCTTCACAAGACTCGAGGCCGAGAAAGCGACAACGCGGTCGACAGACATTGGCGGAAAAGTTTGGCTTGCAAGATGTACGATAGTCAGTCCTGCGAATATCCCTCATCTGGCGATGTACTAAAACCCCCGTCTCCACAGGACTGTCCGCCGTTCCCAGAACTCGCGAGCTACGCCAGATGGATTGCCGGATCAACTCTGACAGCTGCAAGACTCCTCGTGTCCAGACCAGCGAGCGAGGACGGCGACGCACAGGACTACGACGCGGTCATCAACTGGGAGGGAGGACGGCACCATGCTCTTCGAGACCGCTGTTCGGGTTTCTGTTACGTCCAAGACGTCGTCCTCGGCATCGATCATCTCCGTCGTCATGGACAACCCGCGGCGTCTATCTCCACTCCTCGGAAACCACGCATCATGTACCTCGACCTGGACGTCCACCTCGGCGACGCTCCTGCAGCCGCGTTCAAACATCCGTACCGATACAGCTCTCCAATAACGGCCAGCCAAAAACGTCAACCCAAACCGACCGTTTTGACCGTATCCGTCCACCACCAATCGCCCGGATTCTTCCCCTCGACACCGGAAGCGGACCTCACCCTATCCAGTACATCGACACCATGTACCGTATCGATTCCCCTGCGGCGCGCCGCATCAGCTCCGACGTACGCGCATATCTGGAACACCTGCATTGAACCGCTTCGAGCCGCATTCGAGCCGGACTACGTTGTCCTCTTACTCGGTATGAATGCACTCGCGGGTGACGCACTTGTCGACGGTGCTGCCAACTGGTCGACATCCGGCGTTGGAGGAGTCGATTGGTGTATCGAGCAGGCAATGAAGTGGGACACGAGAATGCTCGTGCTTGGCGGTGGTGGATATCATCGCGCGAATACCGCTCGAGGCTGGGCGATAGTGACGAGCCGGCTGGTGAGTTATCCGCCGCAACTGCTTCACGGCCGACTGACAAATCCCACCATAGCTCGATCGTCCGGTGCCCGAGGACGTGCCATCCCACGACTTCTGGCCAGAATACGCGCCGTCCTTCCAGATGCATGTGGAATCCTGTACGTAACCTCTCTCTCCACTGTTTCCTTCTTACTAACTTGTTCATCCTCCTCGCCTACTTTCAGCTGCCGCAAAGGACGAGAATGACCCCGCATACCTCGCGCATGTGCAGCGGGAGATTGCTGGAGTTGCCGAGAGGATCCGGGAGATTTTCTCCTCGTAACCGCTCCGATACCTGCTAAGAAAGTCGCCGTCGGGACGGTCAGCATGGCCTAAGTTCGGCTGTCGACGGGTATATGCATTCGTTTATGAGAAGGACGGGACATGCTTTCTCACCTCCGAAATTGTTCCTCCTCTTCTTGTCGACTGTGCCTCTGCCGTACGAGCTGCATGGAGCAGAACATCTCCGCCATTGACACAGTCGACAGTCTTATGTGGCGTGCATATTCAGGCGCCGACTCTGTCATCTCACCTACGAGATTTTCGTCCTTGCACCTGGACTGTGCGATATGCGACTACCAATACAGCTGGTACAGCTCGTTCTTATGCTGCAGCAATCCTCTTGCAAATCCCTCGGGTATGGAGAGCCGTTTGGGGCTCAACACACCGATGAACTCCAGCTTAAGCTTTTCGATATCCTTACGTAGCTTTCTTCAATCTGCTCCGGGAGCTGGTCGGGGCCGCAGCCCCCTCACCAGCCCCCTTACCCCGGACAGAGGACCATGGACTACCTTTCGGCACCACATCGGCAAAACGTGATTGCTGGTTGCATCACAGAGCTCATCACTGTGGGTATTGCTGGAAGCTTTGCTGGAGCTATTGCTAGATGCTGGGGAAGCCCCCAGCCGAGCTGGAGCAGTTGGTGGCTATACGAGCGCTATAGACACCCAGAGAAATCGATCCAACCAAGAGCACGGACGGGGCCGCTCGCCGTTTCGGATCAAGGGTCCTGGAGACCTGAACGGGATGCATGCGGAGGCCTCTTCGCCAGGACCTTGAATTATCACCTGCTCCACCATAGCCGCGGCATCGGAGCGCTAACACGATAGCCAACGTCTCTCGGTGCGGGGTAGTGCACGTTTCGCCACATTGCCGACTCTGGCCCGCACTTTTCGCGAGCCTCGATGATGTAACGCCAGCTCGTTTCCGCCGCAGTGGGTTTCGTCGCTTTTTCCAACCGTAGAGACCGGATGATTGGGAATTTATTGAGAGGACAAGGGTATATAGTGCATCGAGCCATACGTCGGACGGCATCGCACAACAGAGTTCCGCCCCGTTACCATCAACCAAAGTCGACGCCTCAAGGATCCCGCGCCGCACCGATCTCGTGTTTCAGCCAACAACTTCTCCTATTCCGGATCGACCGGCCCGGATTCGCCTTCTCGTGTCTACCAATTCTTTCGAATTCTATTGCGACGCCCAACATCGACTTGGACAATATAAGCAAAGGTACTACAATCACCAGTGAAAAGACAGCAAGAGACGCAACAAGCAAATCACCATGTTTCGACGTTTACCGACCCTCAGCAGACGTAATGTCGCCCTCACTTCTTCCGCCCTCCTCGCCACCACCGCATCCTACTACTACCTCAACTCGACCGCCGTTCTCGCCGATGACAGCCAGATACCTGTCGTCAAGCGACGCCCTGGCCCGTTGTGGTCGCCGCCGACTCGAGAACAGATGATGAAGCACCTCAAGTCATCCGGCAAGACACTCAACGCCGCACCCGCAACAGGCGACAAGAAGTCCAACGCCAACGAACCACCAGCGGGCGCCAAGGCAAACCCCGCCGCACTGACAGCAGACTCGCCAGAAGACGAAGACATCTTTGACCTGATCGTCGTCGGCGGTGGCGCAACCGGTTCCGGTGTCGCCCTGGATGCTGCCTCACGAGGCCTCAAGGTCGCCTGTGTCGAGCGTGAAGACTTTTCCTCGGGAACTTCGTCGAAATCGACAAAGCTCGTTCACGGCGGTGTTCGATACCTTCAAAAGGCGGTATTTGAGCTGGATTACGAGCAGTGGAAGTTGGTCAAGGAGGCCCTGCGAGAGCGAAAGATTTTCTTGGAGACCGCACCGCATCTGTCGCATTCACTTCCGTGAGTATCCATTCAGCTCTTTGCAAACGCAATCTAACTCCTCGATACCAGATTACTGCTCCCCATCTACACCTGGTGGCAGCTTCCCTACTACTACGCCGGATGCAAGCTCTACGACTTCCTCGCCGGTTCCCAGAACATGGAAACCGCGTACTGGATGGGCCGCGGCAAAGCCCTCGAGGCATTCCCCATGCTTAAGTCCGACGGCCTTGTCGGTGGTGTCGTCTACTACGATGGCCAGCACAACGATTCCCGAATGAACGTCTCCCTCATCATGACTGCCGTCCAGCATGGCGCCGTCGTCACCAACTACACCGAAGTCATCAAGGTCAACAAGGCGCCGAGCGCCGCTCACGGTGGTAAGGACCGAATTGTCGGTGTTAGGATGAAGGACAGGATGACTGGCGAGGAATGGGATGTCAAGTGCAAGGTGAGCATGCAGCCTATTTCGCCGTTAGTATTTACTAACACCGCTTGCAGGGTCTCATCAACGCTACCGGACCGTTCACCGATGGTTTGCGAAAGCTCGACAACCAACAGGTGCAAGAAATCGTCGCTCCCTCTTCCGGTGTGCATATCACCCTGCCCAACTACTACGGTCCCAAGAGCATGGGTCTCCTCGACCCCAACACTTCGGACGGACGAGTCATCTTCTTCTTGCCGTGGCAAGGAAACGTCATCGCCGGTACCACCGATTCCCCCTCGGCCGTCGAGCAGCATCCTCTACCCAAGGAGGAAGAGATCCAGTGGATCTTGGATGAAGTCAGGCAATACCTGTCGCCCGACATCAAGGTCCGACGAGGCGATGTCTTGTCCGCCTGGTCCGGTCTCCGACCTTTGGTCCGAGACCCTGACGCGGCAGACACTCAGTCCCTTGTTCGAAACCACATGATCAACACTTCCGAATCCGGATTAATGACCATCGCAGGTGGTAAATGGACGACCTACCGAGCCATGGCCGAAGAGACCGTGGACGCAGCCATCAAAGAGTTCAAGCTCAAACCCCTCGGACCATGCCAGACCCATCACATCAAGCTTATCGGCGCCCACGCATGGAGCCATACCATGTTCATCAAGCTCATCCAGCAATTCGGTCTCGACACCGAAGTCGCCAAGCACTTGTCCAACACGTACGGTGACCGCGCATGGACCGTCGCCGCCATGGCGGAAGAAACCGGTCAATCATGGCCGATCCACGGTATTCGTCTTTCCCAGATGTACCCGTACATCGAGGCCGAGGCCCGGTACGCCTGCCGAGCGGAATACGCACTCAAGGCTACCGACTTTATCGCTCGACGGACGCGGTTGAGTTTCTTGAACGTTCAGGCATCGCTGGACGCTTTGCCGAGAGTAATTGAGATCATGGGCAATGAGCTGGGCTGGGATTCGGCACGACGAGACACCGAGTTTGACGAGGCCCTCGTGTTCCTCGAGTCAATGGGTTTGCCTTCTGTAAGTTGTGACACACAACCAGGAGACGCTTTCGCTGACCAATCTTTCCACAATAGCACTTGAAGGGCCTCAAGCTCCAGGACGTCAAGAAGAAGGCCATGCTCGCCGTCACCGGTCAAGGTGTCGGACCCATGGACGAGACCAACCTTTACAACCGGGCGCAGTTCTCATCCGACGAAGTCAAGTCTCTGCAACAATCCTTCGAGCAACTTGATTTCGACCACGACGGACACATCACCAAGACCGACCTGGTTCACGCCATGCGAGGCATGGGCTATGCCGATGACGAGGAAGTCGCCGAAAATATCTTGCGTGAAGTCGACTTTGGCCGAAAGGGACACGTCGAGCTGCACGACTTCCTGGAAATCGCCGCCGGCATGAAGGAACTGCAACTGGAGAACGCATTCACGCATTTGGCGCACATGGACGGCGTGTCACATTCGGTATCGAATGGCGACCCTGCCGGACCCCGAGCACAGGAGGACAGTGAACAGAGGTCAGAAGTCAAGGCGATCAGCGTTGAACGAACGGGCGGTGGCGCATAGGCGAGTATCGTGTGAGATGAATACAAAATAGGGTTGTACATGTCTGCTCCAGTGTTTGCGCAAGTTGCATCAGTCGTCGATTGTACGCGGTCTTTACGGCGAATGGTATAATTATAGAGATAGATCATTCTTCTTGCACTGCAGTGCGAAATTGAATTCCAGTCTCCGCGATCTTCCTGCGACCACAGTGCCACGGTCTCACCACCCAGGTACCGCTTCTGGGTTTCAGTGAGGAATCAGATCGTGTTTCTCCTTTTCGGTGCCTTGTGGCGCTGAATTCATTGTCCACCATGATCTTGTTTTCATTATACTCGTACATATTCAGAAGTCCACCACACTGACCTTCTCCAGCGAGCCATCTTGGGAAATGGACGAGAACGTCCTCCCCTACGAACCGCCTCCGAACACCGCCTGGATCGATTCCGGATGTGCCTCGACCGCTCTCGCGAACGTTCGCGGCTGCCCGTGACAATGCAGATTACTCGGTTTCAGGTCCGCCCCCGCGAAGACTGCTATCCCGCATCAAAACAAGTTGCTCCAAAACGAATCAGAGGAACGACTTACAGCCGAGTTCTCGAATACCTCGGTGCATCTCCACCAAGGCACTTGCGCCGACCGGTCCAAAGAGCTTTTCCTCCGCTTCGAAAAAGTCTTGTTCTGTGATTTGGGTGTACTTGACGTTCTTACCCGATACTGTTCGTGCGACAGCAGTCAGCTTGATACCTTCAGAGTGACTGACAGACCTACCTCGCGAGAGAACCTCTGCCATATGTCGTGGAGTGATATACTCCGGCGCAGCAAACACCGTCCGTACCTCCTCCCACCGCTCTTCCCCGCCATCCAAAGTCCATTCCAACGGCCCCACGACGTATCTTCCATAAACCTCGACCATATCAACGATAGGCAACGGCGTATCCGGATCAAATGTCAAGCGAACCTCGTACTCGTCTATCGAATCCGGTACAGGCCGCGGTGCTTATCCGAATGCGAGGTCGATGTAATTTGTCAAGTATGCTCCAGGTTGGACGTCCATGATCTTGATGGAAGAGTCGTTCGCGACGAGGGAACGGCCGTATGCGGTGATTCGGGCTTTGACGTCGAAGCTGGGTCTGAGGTGTCAATACTGTATAGCGGTATAGATAGAGTAAGGACTCACTGATCGACCTTGCCTTTCCCCTCATATGCCGCAGACAAGTCTGTCAGTCCAGCCCAGACGACGACCTTGGCACCAGCGTCAACAGCCACATCGAACTGGTTCTTTCCCTGTTGATACTCCTACCACAACTTTCTGAGCAATCTCGCGGGAGAGCCATTCATTAGACTCACATGTGCGAGTCCCTCCTCAACATCCCTCGCACCAAAATCACTATTCGTCATCAGAAACGCATACTGCACACCCTCGAACGCCTTCTCCAATGATACACGATCGTCGACATCACCCTGCACTACCTCGCAGCGAATTCTTTCGAGCTCCTTTGCTGTTCCCTTGGTGACGTCTCGAGTGATCGCACGAACTCGGTACGGTTTGGGGGAATCTTGCAGAGCTTTGATAACGGAGCGACCTTGAACATGGCGTGTACTGACGAGCAGAAACCATGGTGCAGTGCTGAAGGACCAACATTGTTTCCATGACAGCTGAAGCCCCTGCAAGTGACAGTGGAATGACTCATCAAGCTTCGCGTTTGAGGTTGTCTCCTTTGTCTCGGGTTGCATCCGCCCTGTACACCCTTCAATCAGGTCCCTCTGATCATGGACCTTGGTCGACAGATCGTAAGGGTATTAGAACCAGTAGAGTCGAGGCGAAGAGTCGTCTTGTCTCACCCCCCAGAGAGTACAGACTGAATGGACTTGAATTCGCCACGGGGGGAGATGCCGAACAAACCGCCCGACAAGGAGCCTTATACGTACTGATGCCGTCATTCGCAAAACCATTCGCTTCACTTATTAACATGTAGAATACAAAGACTGACTGGCATGAGGGCAAATGAAACAGTATGCCATATTAAAGCCAATTGCTCACAGCCTCGCATAACTCCTCTCGATGACGCGAATCTCTCCAGAAATGATCCGCTTCCTGTACTTCCTCGACGGACAAGACGTCCCCCTTCGGCTCCTGCTGGCCTTCCTTCAAGCGTTGCGTCCAACTTCTATACGTCTCTACGTCCGTGAAATTGTCCCTTCCGCCATGAACGAACAACACCTTCCCCTTCTTTCCCGCCCCGTGATCTTCCCGCGCAGAAGAAGCCTCCGATATGATCCGTTGTATAGCTCGTGTATACTGTGATGTCCGAAACGGCGTGAGCAGGAATCCAACGACGCTCGATATAGGCGGCGAAAGCAGGATATATCGTATGTCGACCTTCAACTCAGGATTTAACGATGGCGGAACCGCTTGACCTGCCATGAGGGCTCCAAAAGAGTACCCCTGGATCAACAGACGGCTCGTCAGCTTGACTATCCTGATAAAAGCGAGTAGAAGCCATTAGTACAACTCACGCAGCAGAGTACCGTGATCTTCCCAATGCGCTCTTCCTCCGCACGTCCGGTCCACAGGCTTTCCCCATGCTCCACCATCCATTCCACGACCGTTTGATAGTCCTTCCGCTCAGGTTCTCCAGTCCAGCTAGCGCGTCCGGTTGACTTGCCGACTCCTCGAGAGTTGTAGATCAGTGTTGGAATGCCTTCATTGCAGATTGTGGCCTTTAATGTCTGTACGACACTAAGGGGTACATCAGCCATAGTGCCAGGGATGAGGAGGAGAGAGAGCTTACTGATCGTTCATTGAACCGCCGAGGGATCCGTACGGATGAGCGATGACCGCGACGGTCAGAGGAGCAGAACCTATCGCATATACACAAAGCATCAGCAGCACGAATAAGAAATCTCCCTCAAGAGAGCGCGACGGACCCGACTGACCTGTTCCTTCCGCCACAAAAGCTCTTTCCGCTGGATACAGCCGCGCCTGCAACTGGATCCCATCGAATGAGGGAATCGTGATTTGTTGCATAGATTGCATTCCTGACTCCCGGATCATGGCGAGGTAGGGAGTTGCTGGACGACCATAGGCATTCTTGAGAGGGCGCTCGATTGGGGATGGATCTCGACGTATTGTCGATCCTCTTGCGACACTGTTCCCGGTTGACGGTAATGGCTGGATACGATGCAGTGAATGAAGAGATCCAGCTCGCACGATGCCATCATAGTTGTTCATGTCTTACTTGCCATGGATGGCCGACGCGGTCACGTGATAGCTCCCGAACGTCCGAGCAATCATGCTGTTTGTCATATTACAATTGCTTGGACACACATTTCTACAGTCCGCGACAGCAAAATTGAAAGGTGGAATACATGGCCATCAGCATCGCCCGGTTGTTGACCCCTTTGGGCACGTCTCGAGGGTCTGACGATGGGCAAGTGCGGCGGAAAAAGTCATTACGCGACGTGGACGTGAAGCCTGATGAAGGCGGTGAAGCTGAAATGACTCCGCACCTCAGCGGATGGCATGAAACCCAGTTTGATCGTCCTCACACCTCAGGTTCGATGCAGGCAGAGTTCTTCAAAAGATGCGCTTTGGCTTGTAAGCATGACGAGGAAGCGACGATGGCAGTACTCCTTTCAGCAAAAAAACCCTTCCTTTCCGCTAGCCAGGCCTTTGTTCTGTGTCCCTTGCGGTCTCAGGCACTGGCTTAGGCAGATAATCGGATAAGATAGTCGAACACCCTTCTCACGTTCTCAGCTTTGCACTGCTCTGCAACGTCGACATGCGCTCTCTCCCTCTTGATATCATTCGCGACTGTTTCGACTACCTCCCCTTCCAGGACCTCGTCAGCTGTCAAGAGGCCCATGAGTCCCTTGACGCTCTAGTGAGAGATAGCACACAACTACAACTGCGCATTCACCTTGGACAATATGGTATCCGGCCTGAAGCCCCCG
Organism: Naganishia kalamii; assembly: GCA_022813745.1. Classification (NCBI taxonomy): domain Eukaryota; kingdom Fungi; phylum Basidiomycota; class Tremellomycetes; order Filobasidiales; family Filobasidiaceae; genus Naganishia; species Naganishia kalamii. Next base: position 20,259 of record JAKLLX010000135.1, on the reverse strand, counting down.
GGACGTTCGTGAGCTGTCCTTCCGAATGGGGTCACGAGCTACAACGCCTTTCCCGCATCGATGAGCGGCTGTCCTTACTCCGTTATGGGAATGGGTCGGAGGACGGAAAGATACTCCAGTTCCCCGTCCGTAGCGTCGATGAAGTTCACCTGACTTGCTTGGCGGACGGGGAAATCTTCGTCCCTGTGACGCATGAGGATGGAGGAATAGAAGGAATCGCCAAGTATCGACTGGACGATCAGAGCAAAGCGCCAGAGGTCTTGGGCTTTCCGGAGGCAATTAGGCATTTCCAAGTTGATGCGGCGGAGGGTGTTTTGTTGGTTGTCTTTCAAGATGAACCGTGAGTAAACGATAGGCTGCGGTCATTCTGGTCCGTGACTTGGAAGAGGGACTCATTCTGTCATGCTCGCATTTCAGGGTGAACCCAGAAGGAACGCATCACAAACACTCGATCCATCTGCTTTGCAAAGATACCTCTGTGCCAATAGGGGAACCCATCACCGACTTGACCTTTTCCTCGATCCAAATCCATCAGTTGACGCCGAACTGCCATATCCGAGGCGAGTTCCTGACCGTCACTTGCGAAGCTCCTCTGAGTTCGGAAGGGACCATTCACACGATTAAGTTGTTTCACTGGAAGACCGGACGGCTGCTGCTCAGCGTGAGTAGTCTCTCCATCAGATTCTCAATTCGGGCTCTCCAGGCTAATATTGGTATGTCAATCTGACAGCATGGGGTAAAAGGCGCGAGATACGTCGTTTCGCGAATCATCTCGTCATCAGCACTGCTTTTTCTAGAGGTACACGCATCGTCCGCCCATCTACACCTATTCGCCTATCATCAGCGACTGCAAGACATTACCGCCACACCTCCTGCATTTTCAGTCGCGCGATATGATTTGCCAAACGTTCCGAAGGGATTTGAGTATCTGACCGCTCACATGGAATGTAGTCCCGTATCACTTTCGGGTTGTCACAAGGAAAGCAGGGTTCACCACTTGCTGGAAGATGGAGCGGGTATAGTATTCCTCTCACTGGAGGTCCAGTCTACGGGCATTGAACCAGGTGTTGAGGACAAGGTGGAAGAATCAGAGTTGGCTGACGAGGGGTCATGGGACTTTACGACAGCTTGCTTGATGATAGCGCCTTTCCACAGAGCTGCGATAAACGCGCTTGAGGGTGTGGACCAGAGCTCACCCCAGCTGCACAAGCACGACTTCGCAAGATGGGCAGATACTTCCTTGGCTTGGTTACCGCGCGTACCGTCACCGCCTGGTGGCGCCGCGATTTGTGGATACCGGCTCTTGGTGTCCGAGGATATAGTACAGGAGGGCTCCGGTGAGCATGACAATGCCGACAACCCAATAATTCGAAAGCGAATCTTCCTGTACGACTTCACCCCCGCTCATGTACAGAATATGGTGTCGAGCAAGAAGCAGCGGCAGTCTGTCGCGTCTTTTCCCTTGTCAAGCAGCAAGTGCCTCAGGTCTTGGGCAGTCCTGCTTGTGAATGATGTCCCGATCGAGGGCAAACCTGACGACTCCGACGTGGTCGAACGCTTCGTGGTGCTCCGATCTATGCCTTCTGTATCGCCTCAACGCCTCGCTGACGCCCTGGACAACTATGTCACAGATGCGCGTTACGTCGTTTCGACCAAGACTCTCCGATCATCCACCCCGAGGCTACCATCTGCAGTGCATTTCACTCACGAATATCTGCTATTTGTACAAGCCGGAGTTGAACGGTAAACGAGGTAGCCTGATGGTGAATGATGACTGTCGTTTTTTAGATGAATGGCGACCAGGTGCCTGAGATTGTAGCGACTGAAGCTTCAGGCTATTAAATTGTAGCACAAGACTTTCGCGTGCGTCCCAGTGGCGATCTCATCCACGGAATGATGATTACCACGCATATAGCGATGAAAGCGGAGAGAAGTCGGGGGAATCAGTCGCCAACACCGGGTGTGCGCTTTTGGCCTTTTGACACGTATCGCATGTTGCATCGAAAAGTCGATAGATCGATGTCATTGCGTATCATTTAGCCGGATTCGCAATGAGCGCACGGAGGAACTGGACTAGACATGTCAGAAACAAAGCAGGGTCTCAAGCTCCTCTGCGTGATATGAAGGGCGCAAGGGTTGTATACTCTCGCAATGGCACGGTGCCGTTCGCCTAGAAAGATGCCCTTGATTGTTGCTATGTGACAACCGGTAGGTTCACATGTCATTCAACTATGCTCCTACAGATAGCAGAAGCTTGGCTCGTTCAGAGACCATCTTGCGACTACCTGTATTCTATATGGACAAAGAAAAAGATCCCTTTCTGGCCTGCCGCCTTTGTCCTTTGTAACCTGGGTCTGTGCCCTATGACGCCTCAATAACTAGGAAGTAGGAACTAGGAAGCTGTCGATGGGAAACTTGTTCCACAGAAACGTGACCCTTGGCCTAAAACAGCAACCGAGTGAGTCTATCTGCACCAGTATGTGCTCCTTGCCACTAGATGTCATCCGTGACTGCTTCGACCACCTGCCCTACCAAGACCTCCTCGCCTGCCAAAGGGCTAGCCAGTCCCTTGACGATTTGGTCAAAGACAGCTCGGCACTCCAATTACGGATTCACCTTGGTGAAAACGGCATCCGTTCTGAAGCGCCCGAGACGTTCCTAAACCGCCCACTGGAGCGGCACTACGAACTTCAACGGCTCTCTGAAGTCGAAGACCGGCTCTCTTTCTTACGTTACGGAGACTCCCTTGCGGACGACCGCGTTTACCAGGTCTCCTCCAGCAACGTGGGCGACATGCACTCTATCGCCGTCGCGGATAAAGACGTGTTCTTACCTATCACGTATCCGGGAAACGCAAGCATTCAGGGGATCGCGAAGTATAAGTTGGACGACTGTAGGAGAGCACCGGAAGGATTGAACTTTGGAAGGGTGCTGCAGCACTATCAGGTGGATCCGGCGGAGGCGGTGTTGTTGCTTGTTTTTCAGGATGAACCGTGAGTCAATGGCTTCAAAGCGCGTCCGAGCTGTTTATCCTGACGGTAGAGTTCATGTGCGGTGTAAAGGACAGTTCCCGAGCGAACGTACCACAAACACTCCGTCCACCTTCTATGCAAAGACACCATGCGACCTCTTTCCGAGCCGATTACAAACCTGAGCTTTTCCTCGATCCAAGTGCACCAATCGATGCCAAATTGCCATTTACGAGGGGAGTTTCTGGCGGTCACTTGCGCAGAATCTCTCGCTTCCGGCGAGGTGGTGCATACCGTCAAGTTAATCCATTGGAAGACCAGGAGTTTGCTGCTTAGCGTGAGTGGTATCTCTCATTTCGCTCTGCGTGGACACTCAGTATCCTGATTTGTCGAACAGCACGGCATCAAAGGCGCAAAATACGTCGTCGCCAGGATCCTCTCGTCCTCTGCGTTGCTTTGCCTCGTGATGTATGAATCATCCGCCCAGCTACACCTATTTGCCTACGAGTCTGGAATCTGTCCTGCCTCAGCTCAAGCAATTTCATCTTCACGATACGACCTACCAACTCTTGCGAAGGGATTCGGTTTTCTTACGGCCCACATGGAATGCAGTCCGGTATCGCTTTCCGGTCGTCGGAAGGGGAACGCCGTACATCATTTGTTGGAGGATGGAGCGGGTGTGATCGTAATTTCGCTTGAAGTACAGTCTTTGCCCCCGCCGGACGGTGACGAGGAGGAAGATGTGGCGGCCTCTGGGGAAGAGGATGCGGTTTGGGACTTTACTACGGCTTGTCTTCTCATTGCACCTTTCCACGAGACCGCCAAAAGAGGCTTGATTGAAAAGAAGAGGGAAGCAACGATCGCCATCCGTCACAATTTCGCCAACTGGGCAACATCCACACTCTCGTGGCTTCCGCGACAGGCTTTTCCGCCCATGCGCAATTCGATCTGCGGATATCGAGTCGCTACGACGGAAGATGTTCCTTCGAGGTCCAACGCCGACATCGAACGAAGCTTTGCTTACAGAAAAGTCACGATATATGACTTCACGCCGTCTCATGTCGTCAATGCGACGGAGAGAGAGACCGAGGACATGTCAAGCATTTCCGGTCCTTCCCTTACATCACTATCTAGCCTCAGGGCTTCAGAGTCTCGGTCCAACGATTCCCCGAATGTTGGCCTGAATCCTCTTGAACCAACTGTCCCCACCTCGGCTGAACGCTTCGCCATACTTCGATCTATGCCTTCGGTCTCTCATGGGCGTCTTGCGGAGGCTCTGGAGCGTTACGCTACTCAGTCGCCCTATATCGTCTCCTCTAGGGAAATCCGATTATCACCACCGGACGGGTTATCCGTGGCTCATCTGACTCATGACTATCTGCTGTTTGCGCAGGTATGTGTTCCAGACCTCGAGGTAGCGTATGTGCAACATCTTTAACTTACGTCCGTCCGTCACGGTCCCTGCAACTTCTAATCGCGAGGAGATATCTGCGGGCGGGCCGCGACGACACGCCTTCTCGGACCTATAGCGAACCGATACAATGGAAAAGCATGGGGTATGTTCTGCTGAGAGAGGACAACCACGAAGAAGGAGACAGTAAGAGCGATGGATAGGCAAAGATGTTCTGCCACGGACTGGTTTGTCGAGGCCGCGCGATGTAGGTTATGGCGCACACGAAGCGTGCATTGTTCTCGTATGTCTCGCACACGCTGCCTTCTACCCATGCGGTGCGCTTGAAATCGACATCATCCTTTGCCCATCTTCTGACAAGGATATCCCCTCGAAAGGGAGGCCGCAAGGTTGAACCGAACTTTGGCGCCAATCAAGGCGGAAGGCGAGCAGCGACTTGTATCGCCTTCCTTTGTCTGACTCCCTAACAGCGAGTTGTCAGCTCGTCTCCTGTACGATATATAAATGATTGATGATGGTAAATTCCTGAAAACTCGGTCGCCCGTTACTCCACGGTGCCTTTGTGACTGCTTACATCCTTCTCAGCTTTATCGACCTTGTTTCTCTCATCGCTTCGACATGTCAATCTTGCCATCCCCCCGTATCCCGATCGACTTGATACAAGAATGCCTCCAGCACCTCTCATGGAGAGATCTTCTCGCCTGTCAGTTGGTCAACAGAGATCTATATCGCTTGATTCGCGACAGTGAAAAGCTTCAGCTTCAGATACATCTTGGAGAGAATGGAATTTAATATTCCCGGCCCCTGGACGGGAACCTGACGTCGATCACTTCCTCGGAGATCCAGCGGCTTCGACGAGTAGCCATTCGCCTCAACCAGTTGCGCTTTGGAGAAGCTAACGGCGACATCTCGACCTTTCAACTTTCTGCTACCAAGGCGGAAGACATGGACCTCATCTGCGTCACCAAAAGATATGTCTTTGTTCCATGGAAGATGCCAGGTCAAGAAGAGTCCTCGGGTATCGGCCGATATAACATCAACGGTCTGAACTCTCCACCTTCTTTGATGCACTTTGCGAGAACCGTCATCCACTTCCAAGTCGAGGCGGCAGAAGGTGTATTGCTAGTAGTCATGGCTGAGGATCTTCAGTAAGCCCCTCCTTAGGATGACCCGTCTCTTTCCCTGACATGTACCATCGTGCTCAGTCCACCTGGAGCAGGAGACGTGCCACGATTCTCGGTGCACCTCTTGAACACGGATACTTTGGAACGTTTGGGTCCGCCCTTTCGTGACCTGTCGTTCGCTGCCGCTCAACGACAATCATCCTTTTCCAACTGCCATATGCGAGGGGATTTCATTGTTTTCACTTGTCAGCTACCGGACGAGACAAACCAGGTCGTCAACGTTGTCAAGCTGTTTCAGTGGAAGACAGGAACTTTGCTATACACAGTAAGTTGTGATTCGAAATTCAGGGCAACAAGTGTGCCGTCAGAGGTACTAAGAGTCTTGACTTGATAACAGCACGAGATTAAGGGGGCCCAACAAGTGGTTGCCCGAATCCTATCATCGGCTGCGCTGCTGTGTATGGAGGTGCACGACAAGTCCGCCCGGTTGCACTTGATCGCATACCGTCAAGATTTCGGATCTAACCATTCTGGTGTTTTGGCGGGATCTTTCGACGTGCCAGAACCGCCGAAGGGCTCGAGGTACCTTACTGCATACTTGGAATGCAGTCCCGTGTCCCTGTCAGGCAGCACCAAAGAACGCAAACTGAATCATCTACTCAAGGATGGCGCAGGAATCTTTGCGATCACTCTTGAAACGCAGCTTGAAATCCAAGACTTCGCTTCACCTTTAAGCACAGAAACGACGAGCGCCGTGGGATTGATTCCACCTTTTCACATCGCCGCCAAGGCAGTCCTCTTGAATAAACGCGCTGCAAATGGGAGATTCCGAACAAATATCATCAATTACAAGAATTGGGCAGATGGCAGACTCTTTTGGCTTCCCCACCACGCTGCCCGTCCGACTCGTGGCGCGATTTGTGGGTACAGACTCATCATGTCCGAGGGGGAGACCTCGGCCGTCGACTTGGCAGATACGTGCCGGGTACCCGTCAGGTTGAGTATGTATGACTTTTCTCCGGAGCACGTGAAGAGAGCCTTGGAATGCGCTCGGGGACGGTCGAACGTTGCAAAGCTCCCTTCAAAGTTATCGAATTGCCGCTGCATCTCACTAGCTAGAGAAGATCGCTTGCCCGAGGCCGACGATGCGGAAAAGTACCTTGTAACGGAGTCTTGTCCGTCCATCGTCGCGCCGCCAGCCGCAGAAGGAGTCGAGCGATACGTCGCCAAGTCTCCGCACATAGCCGCCTTCAGAACTATCACTATCAATTCACCCGGAGGCCCCTGGGTGCTCCATCTCACTCATGACTATCTATGCTTCGTCCAGGTAAGCTCCAGTATCGTTAGTGGTAGCTAGCTTACGCCAAACGTTCTCCCCATTTCTCCTCGCGAAGAGGCACGGACAAGAAAGTAGCTCTGATGAAACCGCCTTGTGAGGACACAGGTCCCTGTATTATAGATAATCGTCCCATATACATACACGGAGTGGGACTACACCGTCGCCGGCACGAACCCCAATGGCTTGACCATCTCCGGCTTGAGATCCTTGACCGTGTGTGCACCAACGAGCGCCATCGCCGTACAGATCTCCTTCTTCATAACTGATCGGGCCAAGCTATAAGCGACGATCTCTTTCCGGGGACACAGGAACTTACTCTCTATTGTCTTGTCGCATCCTTCTTCGCCGTACGTTCCGTTTGCGTACAGGAACGCACGACCGAGACCTACACCCTTGGCTCCAAGTGCGAGGGCTTTGACCTGCAAGCACGCAATCAGTGACAATAGATATAGTCTGAGCAAAGTGTACTTACGACATCGGTTCCGTGCTTCACTCCTCCATCCACGTAGATCTCCATCTTGTTGAACAGATCTGGCTTCTGTTGCCGAATCTCCCAGAGGATATCGATCGGGGCCGGTGAGCTACGGGGAAAGCATATGTCAGCCTGGTTCGGACCTGTCATAGGGTGTTACTCACAAGTTGAGCTGTCGTCCACCGTGGTTCGACTGGTGCGCCATAAGATTAGCTTCGCAGATAACTTTAGGGACGATGTACTCACTAGAATGATCGCCTCTACACCATGCTCAGCGGCCAACTCTGCATCCTCGACGCATTGAATGCCTATTGACCGCCGGATCAGCAGAGTCCATGCACACATGGGAGTCGCAACTCACCCTTGACCATTATCGGCAACTTGGTATTTTTCTGCGCCCCTCCATGATCAGCATCACTACCACGGAAGCAACGCCCGCCCAACTCACCCTGATAAACTTGATATCATCCCACACCAAGTTATCATCCTGGTACCCCGAAATCGCCTGCGCAATCCCCACCGGCGCCGCCGACTTGTTCTTATCGTCCTTTGCCGAGGGCGGAGCCTTTCCCATATCGCTCAGCATAGCGTGGGCAAGGGTAAGAATGGTGAGAGCTCACCTGTTCTACGACGCCTTTTGCGCGTTGGTCCATTGTACGGTTTCCGGAGACGGGGGCGTCGACGGTGAACATGATGGCTTTGCACCCCAGGTCCTCGACTTTCTCCAGCAGACGTTCCGATGCTGCACGAGGGGATCAATATGGGCGAGGAAAGGTGGAAAGCGGGGACGTACCGGCTCGGTCCTTGTTCAGGTATATCTGGAAAATCAGGTTCTGGTCCTCTGTCTGTTCATCCACCATCTCCTCCAAACTGCAACTCGCGTTCGCCGAGATCTATCACTAACAATCAGCTTTACCCTCAGCACACCAAGACCGCGCTCACACCCTGGATGATCCCCGCCTTGCCGGCTGCACGAGTGATATTCACCTCTCCCAGGGGATGACCGAGTTTCGCCATCGCCGCGGGGGAGACGTATACGGGGATGGCGACGGGCATCCCGAGCATGGTAGATGATGGATCGACGAAACGCGCTGAGCGGAGTCTTTTACCGCGGCGTTTAGTGGGTGAATGAGGAGAAGGGAGCGGGACGTACACGCGGGGCCGGAAGAAGTATCGTTTCCATGCGGCTTCGTTGTTGTAGAACACTGTCCGACCACTATCAGCGTTCCCTCTCATCCAACATAAGCGACTCACCCTCCTCGCTGTCGGCTATGCCAATGAAGATTCCCAGTCAGCTCAGCAGCCATGAATTCCAGGTGATCCGAAACGTACCAGCACTCCGGTAATAAGCCCACGCCGTCTTGCTCAAGACTTTTTCCGCCAACTCTTCGAAATCCTGCAAATTCAACATGGCATCGACGGGCGGCATCTCTTCCCTTGCGTTCCGGACCCGCTTCTCGTCCTCTGTGAGGGGACGGGGTGCTTTCTTCGTTACCGTGGTCGGGTCGACGGGGCCGAGTTGTTGGTCTGGACGGAGATTGTCTTGCAGCGTGTTTGGGGGGTGGAGGGGTTTGAATACCTCGCTGCGTTACCAGATCAGTTTTTGACTGCCAAGGGCGAGGGAGAAGCTTACGTCGCGTCGTCTCCTGCGTGTTGCAGAATGACTCCTGCCCCACCAGGATGCAAGCTCAAGAAATCGGTGACATCATACACGTATCCCTACGCACGCCATTAGCCGATACATAGTGAGCGAGAGGAGCCCGCGCACCTGAATAACGACCCAGCAGTCGTCCCGCGTATTATGCTTCTCCACTTCGCGCATCGAAATCAACTTTTGCCCCGACGGCTGGGTCGTACCTTCTTCTTCCTCTGTGTGGGGTTCGGCATCGAGAGCGACCGGGTGCCATGCGGCTGCGAAGAGACCGAGCTACGCGAGGGTCAGTTGTGTCAATGGGAGAGAGGCAGGGACGTACGGCGACTCCAGCGGCGCCTGCGCCGGTCCAGAACCTACTCCTCGAGCCTGGTCCCTCGACGGTGGTATACCCGCGCCGCGCCTGACGGATCGGGAGGCGAGTCGCTTGTCGCGCCTGTCGGAGGATCGGTCTTGTCACACGCAGCACTGACATCTCGAGGATCCGGTGAGGTGGTGAGAATGAGAATCCGTGGCGAATGAGACGTGGTGGATTATATTGTTGGGCTGAACCCTACGCTTCCGGTCCGACGAGGCCGAGGCGGACGAGTCGGATTGAAGGTCACGTGATGCATATCCCCCGGAACATCACAAGTCGTCATACCCAGACACTCTTCCTCACTCTTCCCTCCAATGCGTATCGAGATCCAAGACCCAACGATGATCACAGGCATAGGCGTAGACATCCTCCACCTCTCACGGCTACGACACCTCGTCAACCGCCGCGGAGCGGAACGACTCGCGCGGCGGATCTTGTCTCCGGGGGAGATGGCCGAGTTCCGTTCGTTGCCGTCTTCGACGGGGAAGGGGGAGGCCGAAGATCAGACGAGGTACCTTGCGAACCGGTGCGTTCTGGATAAGATGAATCGATACAAAGGCGCTGATACGGCGTTCCAGATGGGCAGCCAAAGAAGCGCTGTACAAAGCCGCCTACCCCTCCTTCAAACTCACATGGAAACAGATCCAACTCGGCAAAGACGAGGGGAAGCCCGTGCTCCGCGTGACCCCGCCGCCGGTCACGCACGCAGACAAAGAGGACCCGAATACGAGGAACCTCCCGGCGCTCGGGGGCGTGCAGGATCGGATACACGTTAGTCTGAGCCATGATGCGGAGCTGGTGGTGGCGTATGTCGTGGTGGAGAGTGTGCCGTAGCGAGTGTCTGCAGTGTAGGGTATCTCGCCTCGCAGGTATAAGGAGTATATGTGGTCGTGTATCGATAGAAACCGTTGTATGAATCCGATAATCGCCACTCATTTCCCTTCATGTGCGATCGGGGCGCGACTTGGTGGCTGGCGCATGAGAAGCAAATTAAAGCGATAGATGGTGGTTCAACATCCTTCATTCGGTCCATCCTCGCAACGAATCCGGCATTCAGGCATCCGCCAACGCATAAATAGAGGGACAGAATCAGACTGCGAACACTGGCTGGGAGATGTGAGTGATTCGACCTCGCGCGCTTTGGGAAAAAGGTGCTGACCTTGTTCCCGCTGATCAGATCGTTCAGCTGTCGGTCCAGGATTGATCGTTCGCTGAGGCTCCTTCGGATCGACAACCACGGCGACAGCCACATCATCACCACATTGCTTGCCCAGTGCAGCCTCGAAGATTGCAACAGGGCATCTGGTAAGCTCGTCCGCGACCTTGATATTTGGCAGTTTCTGACGGCGCGCTGCTTCCAGAATTGATCCTCGAACCGACGTTCGCTCAGCTCATCACACCGAAACCAAGGATCGTCCCGACATCATCATCTACAACGAGTGATCCCACGATGGCCCGCCCAATATCAGCAATCCCCTCTCCATTCGGGAGCGTCATCCCCTCATCCTCGACCCATTCACGGCAGTCAAGCACCTCCTCGCGCAGCACTACACCCGACTCGGTCTTCAGCGACGGGACCCGACTCTCCGTGACGCCGTACCGAAACCCATTCCCTCTCGACGCGCAGCTCGCAGCATTGGAGACACCGATTCGTCCACGACACAAGACGCGCAAGACACGTCAGAAACCCAAGTTTCGAGAGGGGATCACGGCGTACCCGCTTACGTTTCCCGATCCGCGCGACGTGTACACCTTCCACTCCGACGCCGCCCAGCTCACCGAACTTCTGGACAGGGAACACCGACGTCTCGCTGCACTTCCCGACGCCGTGTTCACCGAGATCAACCGACACGCGTACCCACTCGACCCCGAGGCGGAGAAACGGATCGGCTACTGGACCGCGGTATGGAGCGGCCGGATCGAGGCCAAGCAGGAAAGGCTGTTTGCGCGCGAGGCGTTCCCCGTCGTGCACGCGGACGTGTACGCGCCCGCGCTGCGGCACTTCAGCACAATCTACGTCGACAAGCTCTCCCGCCAGTCCCGGACGGACCGACATGCGCGCGCGCCACCGGTCCCCGCGGCACCGGCGGTTCAAGGGGGCAGGTTGGGATTTACGAAAGAGGAACAGGCGACGTATGAACAGATTGTCAAGTGGAAAGGAGGCTTACCCGTGAATATGGAGCAGTACGCGCAGTGGCGCCGGGAGTGGGGGACGATGCAGGTCGAGCAGAGAGCCGGGAGAACTGCCTTGGGCGCGAGGCGGACGTCTTCTTCGAGTACGATCACGACGACGGAGAACGGGACGAAAACGACTACGACGGCGGCACGGGGTGGCGCGGGAAAGCGCAAACGATCCGAGTTGACGATCGATGTCGGTCTCATCCCGGAAGAAAGCCATCGAAGCGCTCAACTGGAAGCGGAAACACCCGTTATCGACAGCCCGACGGCGGGAAGACGACCAGAGAAGAAACGACGCAATAATCAGAAGGCCCGAGACGGGGCAGAAGGGGGGGATGAAGCGAATGAGACGAATACAGGAGGGGTCGCATCGGCGTACTTTTCAAAACAGCAAACCGCTCCGGCTCTCACCACGGCTCCTATCATGACCTCTACATCCGCCTCCGGTGCCGTCAAGCGACCGCACACCGCAAACCCCACCAAATCCACCTCGCGAACTCGAACGAAAACAGCCGAACCCGTCGTAACAGGCAACGTCAAAAGCGTCAATGGGACACCAACGAGGCTAGGGTTCACCGTCGCGAAGCGAAGCATGACATCGTCCTGCTCTTCCGCCGAAGGAATGGACAAGCCGTCGCCCTTGGCGTCGCCGGTGATTAGGCGTGTGATGGAGAGGGGGCTGGTTAGTGCGGGGAGTCTGGATGAGCAGTTGTTGGAGCTTGAGCGACCGGCGGTGGTGGATGTTATGGCAGGCAGCGGGATAGCAGGAGGCGTGATGGGGATGGGTTTGCCGAGTGCCGCGAGCTTTGACGATGAGTTGATGCGGCTGGTCAGTGGATCTTCGCCTGGCGTCCAAGCGCCGGAAGAAAGGTTCGTCACGGCTCCGTCGACGCTCGCTGTGCCATCCGTGCCTCAAGCTAGCATCGCCGAAACCATCATCGCCACTGGCATCGCTGCCACTGAGACAGTTGCCGCTGTCGTCGATGCCGTCATGGACGACACGCCAAATCTCGAAGAATTCGGCGCCGAGTACTGGAACGCAGCGCACGAGAGGAAAGCGGCGGCGATTGAGCGCGCGCGACGACGATCGACCCAGCGGCAGGAGACAAGCGACGAAGAGAGTCAGGGGCTGAATACCCGAAAGAGTACTGGAAATAAAAGGTCCGGATATGCAAGGGAAGATGAGCGTGATGTCGGGGATTCTCCAAAGGGACAAATCGTAGGTTCTCCTATTCGTATACTAGAATCAGGCTGACCCGCTCCGCAGTTCCCATCGCTCTCGTTCCCGAATGATTTGGCTACCTCGACACCCAAAGCAGCGGCTCGGAACAACCTTGCCGGAAACGAAACGACCATCATGCTTTCGTCGCCGCGACGAGCTGTCGGCGAGGAGCGAACTGCAATGACTGTCTCCTCCCCACATCGACCTGTCTGGGAGACCGAGAGCTATCCGGCCGAGCCAAACGCGAAGCCGAAAGAACTGGCGATGATTCCTACGCAAGACGACGAACCCATGGGCATCGAACCGCCGGTGGAATCAATCGACCCCAGACAGCCAACGGAATCATACAACGACCTTACCGGCCTGATGGACGACCTCACACACGCCCGAACCACTCAAGCGGGGAAACCCGGGTGGAATGTGACCTCGAGTCCTCCGCCGGGCGACGATGGTGCGAGTTTGAGCGCGTTCGGGCAGAGTCAGCAGATCCAGAGGATGGGCGCGGGGGCGATGAGGATGACGAGTGATTTACTGGGCCAGGAGATGTATGAGTAGGGAGTGACGGTGTCATTGCTAGAAGATGGGAAGCATGGGTGATTGAAGCCGATGCTGTTTGATGGTGGTCGAGGACTGGCAACGTTGGACGAGACGGCATTGTATGAGCCATGTAGAATACTGGTCTGAAGCGACCGCTTTCGTTGTTATTGCAACATTGCTCGTCTGGACTCTGGGCGTCATTGGGACTTGTCTTGTCGTCCCACAGCTCCTGCAACTTGGTCGCGATATGGGTGGATTGAATTTGATTAGATAGACGGAAGTAATTGGGTGATTCACTCTGTGAGTAACTAGTGGATTGAGGACTGTCAGGTCATCTTGGCGAATATCGCGCATATAAGGATAAGGGAAAGGACCGTTCGTAGGCAAGGGAGATGTAGGTTCACTCCCAGCATCAACATGACAAACATCCAGTGGACCCAGCTCCCCCTGACAAACCTCGCGCGTTCCTCCCAGTCTCTCGTCGTCGTCGGCTCCAAGGCCTACCTTTTTGGCGGTGAGAATGTCCCCCGAACACCGGTGGACGACGTGCTTTACATTATCGATCTGAAGGGTAAGCCTCCCTCTCCCCTCTTTGGCTACCAATCTAAGCTGTCCGTGTAGATGGATCCGTGACGACCTCGTCTTCAAAGGTCCGGCCGTCGGCGCGGGTCGGATCGTACCTCACTCATTCCAACGACTCCATCTACCTCTGGGGCGGCAGGGAAAGCAAAGAGATGACGCCTTCCGATGCTTCGCTCTGGGTGTACAATATCGCGTCGGACGAATGGAAACAGGTCTCTTCGGAAGGGCAGGTCCCAGAGGAGAGGAGTTATCACTGTATGGCCGTCTCCGGGGATGATCTGTACCGTACGTCCGTCTCACCTTTCGACACCTTATTCAGCACTGACATTGGGTTCAATCAGTCCACGCCGGATGTCCCGCCAAAGGCAGGCTGGAATCCCTGCATTGCCTCAACGTTAGCAACATGCAATGGACAGAACGCTCCTCGGCACCAGCGCCAGGCCGTGGAGGGACCGTTCTCTGCCCGATCGCCCTTCCGACGGGGAAGAACGTCTTGATCCGATATGGAGGGTTCGCGGGCCACGAACTGTCGTCCCTGGATACCTACGACACCGAATCCAACCACTGGACCACTGTGGATCTCTCGACGACCGCAGAGAAACCAGAGGCACGCAGCGTTCATGCCTTGGTTCCGTACACCTCGACGGTGGATCCGACGATTGTCGCGGTCATGCTGTTCGGCGAACGGGACCCGGCGCCCGTCGAGTTGGGCCATAACGGTGCGGGCAAATTCCATGATGATAGCTGGGCCCTGCGGTACGAGAACGGGGGATTCAAGTTTGACCGGCTGGAACAGAAGGGGGACTTGCCAGAACCGCGCGGGTGGTTCGGTTCAGGTGTCTGGAAGGATGGGGAGAAGACCAAGGTGGTGGTTCAGGGGGGATTGAATGGGAAGAATGAGCGACTCGGTGATCTCTGGATCGGCGAGATCGTCTAGCCCCAAGATGTATGAAACAAAGATGCCATTATATACAACGATTATTCGACTACCTAGTCATGAGTTGTCCTGCCCCTATTACGCGCGGGACTCGTCCGCGGCGCAGGAACGTCCCCCGCCTCTCTCTTGACACATGCAACCGGATCCCTACTCCGACTTCTGGACGCCCTCCGTCCCGCTTCCCCCTCCCGATGCGTAGCGAGCCCCGACATGCCTGTCCCGAACAAATGTCGGCTCTGCGACGAGCGACTCCTGGGCGGTGAGTGGCCGAGCGGAACATCGTCGGTAGGGGACGGCGTCTCGGGCACCAGTTCCAGCGGCGAATCAAAGTGCGAGTACCCGCCCTGTTCCCGGATCTTGGCGATAGCGGGGTTACTCCTCGACCGTGTTCGTCCCGTGCGCGCTGCATCATGAAAGTAGTCGCTCCGATTGCGGCTCCTGCTTCGTGCGCGCTCACCCAGCCCTAATCGATCCGTCGGAGACGTACTGAGATCCCCTCTGTGGACGGATCTCGCGCGAGAACGAGAGCGGCTCTTGCTTCGGCTCTTGGCTTCCTGCCACCCCTGCACGGCATCGCTCGCAGCGAGCGTCTCGATATCCCACCGTCGTCTGGGATCGACTTCCAGACACCCCTGGAGGCATTCCGTCCATTCCCTGCCGAGACCAGGAGGGACGGTCCATTCCCCGCGGATGATCTTCATTTGTAGCCGAGGGTCAAAGGCGTCGACAAAGGGTAGGCGGGAGGTGAGGAGCGCATGAAGGATGATCCCGAGGGCCCAAATGTCTTGTGCGAGGTCTGGAGGTGACGGCGGCGCGCGCAGCAGTTCGGGCGATGCGTAGGGCAGTGACGCCGAGGGAAAGGTCTGTACCGGTATCGGAGCGGCCCCACGTCTTGTTCGACTCTTACTCGAACGCCGACCTCTCGGCGACGGCGAGGGATCCCTCCCACGACTATGCGACGGTCGATGTCGATCGTATAGCAGCTGACTCGTCGGAAACCCAGGGAGCGACGGCCTCGACGCATGGAGGTGCGTATGGTGCAGGATGTCCGCGTCGGTCGTCGAGACATAGGGCGAGTGAAACCTCGGGCGCGACCTTGAAGGATGTCTTGATCCCGTCGGCGTGAGGTGCGGCGCCAAAGCATCCACCACTGTCCGTTCCGGTGACGCCTCTCGACTGTGGAGGATAATCCTCCTCTCCTCCCTCCTTCCTCTCCGTTCATCCCCCGACGCGGAAGCCGTCTTCACCCCGATCCGCTGCGCCAGCCCGAAATCACAGACGCAAATCTCCCCTTCCCCGCCGACGAGGAAATTATCCAACTTCAAATCCCCATGCAGGTACCCTCCCTGCGCGTGCTGTTCCTCGCCGTCCTTGGTCTTGCCCGTCCAGCCGCAGTGCAGGGCCTTGACGGCTTCCACGATCCCGGGGAACCAGCGGCGTGCGGTTTCTTCGCTTCCTCCTTCGCGGCGGATCACGTCGAGTAATGATCCGCGAGCCATGAGCGGTGTGATGAGGTACGTTGCGTATCCTTCCGGATCCCTCCATTTCTCCAAAAGCGGCAAGATACGGGGATGACGGACCCTCGAGACCTCTTCCCATAACTCCAACTCCAGTTCGAAATTCTCCAGGGACCCAGATTGATCAGAGAGGTCGTCGCGTTTTATGATCCGACAGGCAAGGCGTTCCCCGGTGTGTTGATCGATCGCCAGTCGAACGGTGGAGAACCCTCCCCTGCCGATCACTTTCCCAAGTGTATACCCCAATACCTGGGCACCCGCCGCATCAGGCGGCGCCGTCGATCCAGAGTGGTGAGAGAAGCCAGAGGAGGAACTGATGGTGCTCATGTTCATCCCCCCGACAGGCGGCATCCCGAGATGGTGCGCGGGGTTCCAGCTTCCGCTCGGGTTGCTCGTGGAGAATGAGCGCCTCGGACCCAAAGCGAGGGGATCCCGTTCGACGGCGTGGTGGGAGCCCGACATGATTCCCATCGGTCCAAACACGTGGACAGGCTCGAATGACCGGGGTTCTTCTCCCTGACGGGTTGGCGATCCGATACGGGATAACGAAAATTCGCTCGTGACGTCCCCTACGTCGGCTCCGCTTGGCGGGGGGATGTTCATCGCCTGTGCGTGCACTGGCGGAGGCGAGAAATGGGAGAGGAATGCCGACGCGGGGGACATGGGTTCATCTGCTGGTTCTGGTGCCGGAACTGGTGGTGCAGGTTGACTCGAGGTGTTGATGGCGTTTGTTGCCCTTCGTACGGAAGATTGACGACTGAGCGACCTGGAAGCCGTTCCGCTTTCCCGACGGATCAACCGCGCGGACTGTCCCGTGGCTGCTCCTGGTGCTGTCGCGGATGGGAGATCCCCACCGAAGCCGTCCCGCGTCGCCGCGAGTGATCCGAGGCGATCCGTGATGTACGCCATATCGATCCCCCCTCCTTTCTCCGGTTCTAACTCTTCTTGTTGATCGGAGTCCTTTGGGCCTGTCCATCCGTGCGTGGCGGACCAGGTGTGGTCGTCTCTTGTGCCGCGTTCGTTGGAGTTGGACGTGCAGGAGGCGAAGAACTGTTGTTGTCCCGGGAAGAGAAAGGCCCGGACGTCTTGCAGTACGTATCCCACGCTTGGATCCTCCTGCTCTTCGTCACGTCTCTCCGCCTCCTCGTTTCTCTCCAACTGCTCCTGCTTCTGCGTCTCTTGCTGCGCAGAATGATGCCCCAAAAACGCACTCGCGCTCACAACCCTCACTTCCTCCTCCTGCTTCCAGTCCTCATCTTCAAGGACCAACGGAACGGCATAGTACGCCGCCAGAAAAGACGCTGCTGCTGGGATCGACGTATACGCTGGTAGCGGGGAATGAGGGCGCGGTGCGAGGTGTGCGTAGGGCGGGGACGGGGGATGGGTTGCCATCCGATGTTTGGGCCGAGCTGTAGACGTGCGTTAGAGATGCGGCTTTCGGGGAAGGGGGGTAAACATACTACGTGGATTGTGAATATGGATATCTCGACGCTCGTAAGGTGTAGGAAGACGATGAAACTGTTACAAGCTGGTCTTGAGTCAGGTCAGTCAAGGATAAAGGCGTGTACGCTATAGGCTCGACTTGGACTGAGAACGCACGTGACGCGGGGCACTCCACTGACGGCCGCCGAAGTGGTTGCTTCCGCGTTCGGCAGTTCGGGTGTATTGTACGTGTACGGACTGCAGCAAAGACTTGCCTTGTTTCTGCTCATACGCGAGCAGGCGGGACGAGCACAGGAGAGGCGGAATACAGGATATCCCATCTGTTTGTCACACCCCTCGACAACGGCCGCGATCCCTTGCCATTAGCAGACAGCAGAAAGACGGCACATCCCATTCCACTGCGACCTATCCTCTCGTGATAACTGACGATAGCTATAGCTACCGGCAAAGCATTCATTCGCTCACTGACTCTATGGGCACACCACCGCAGCGATGATCAACTAACCCTTTCTGTTCCCTTGGGATGCATCATCGGCAAGAGGCTCGACGGCCAAATGTTGCGAGATGGAAAGGGAAAAGTCTTGCGACGCGTCAGAGCAGACCTAGCGATACATAAGTCATGCAAATAGATATAGCAGGCACAACGTTTGGCCACAACTAGATATAACAAAGGACGTCTTCTCTTCAGTCGTCGTACATTCTGGGTACAGGAGTTGAATCCTTACGTTCCGCGAGTGTGCTATGCCCTTTATTTCCACGCGTCAGCCAAATCATTTAACAACAGTCGGTTGACGTGAAGTTGCACTCCCGCGACGATCGGATCCGATCCCCATGTCTTGTCTTTCCCGATCAAGCCCTCGAGCCAGAGACGACTGGTGGTCGCCAGCGTTTCTCGCACCTTGTCCGCAAAGGTTCTTCCAGCCTTCTTCTGTACGAAATTATCTGGACCTATGGCGAAGTCTGCGGGAAAGCGCGTACTTGGGAAGCCTTCTGCATATGCGGAGGTTTCTGCTCTCTCGTCGGCATCGGGTGGGATCACAACACTTAACTTCAACCAGCCTGACTCCCCGGCCCCTGAATTTGACCATTGGACACAAATGGTGTACACCAGCGTATTCTCGAGCTCAACAAAAACGACGATGTCGACCGGAGAGCTCTGGATGTCAACGCATCGACTCAACTTGACCTTCTGAACGTCAGAGGCGAACCCTGTGAACAAGTGTGAGGGCGAATCACCTGTAGGACCGGAAGTGGCGGATGAGGCAAGGCTTTCGGGCCTGAATGTGAGCGGAAGTGAAGAAGGCATGAGAGAATCCTTTCCAGTCGTGACGGACGCGTCTATATTCGGGTAGGCATCCATGATGCAATGTGTAGTGAGATGATGTGGTGGGGTCGTCGAAGTGCAGCGGATGTGGAGGACAGAGCAAGAGGCATGGCCCAGGATACTGGCGCTTCTATACCTTTCCGTGGTACAGGTTTCAGTCTCTCAAGGTCTTGTGAACAAAAGAAGTGACGACCTCTGTCGTGCTCCCCAGGAGCAGTACATCGTCATCGTAGAGCCATCCTTTATGACTCTGTGAACATCATGGTTCAAAGATACATCTCTGCATATGCGTCTTGCTTTGCAATAGTCTCCCTTTTCCGTCTCCCATCTCGAGCGATAGCCTGAGCACGATAGGTGGACGATCGGGTACACAGATCCCCAGACTGTCCCTATGGGGGTCTGCTTAAAGATAACACTAAAGCTTTAGAGATCTCAGTAACTGAAGCCAAGATCCAGAGACTCTCTGGCCAACCGCCGATCTTTCTGATACCCAAAGTGAGCTCTGTCGAGCTTGCACCAGGCTCAAACCGCCTTTCCCGCAACATCCGTCCTCGCGGCGTTGTGTAGTGACGTGAAAGTGTTCTCCGACGAAAATTTGGAGACGTTGCACATTGACATGCCCCAGTCACATCGGCTTGGCTCCAGTAGTTATTGCGTGTCATTATGCAGTGACTACAGAGAGTTCTAATCGAAAAGGCTGATTCATCCAATCTCGTAACCCACAAGTGAGTGTACCTACCGTCTCACTGCCGAACATTACGAGGAAAGGGTTGCCGGTACCCCCGACAGGGACCTGCGAGGCTACTGACAAACTCAGCGAAGAAAAACCGTGTCACCAAGATCCGACGACACCGGCGAAGAGTGAATGTCTACACATCCTTCCGCGAGATGCATTGGCGTCGCCTTGCGGATGGACCGGGGCAACCGTAGACTTACGTCTCCCCAGACCTCGTCCGACACGGAACTCCCTCACATCCTGTCGATCTCCGTTCTTAGGCTTTTGTAGCCTTTCGATACCCCCTATGCAATGGGGTTATCGGTTTGGATGCTATCAAGTGTTGAGTGCCAGTACTTCTCCTTTCAGTCGCGCGCGGAAGACTTGTGTTTCTTCTCTGATGGTAAGTCAGAGATTACACGTCATACGCGTTCCAAGTTGCCAATTCAGAGTTTCGTGGCAACACAACTGTTTTCCGGA
>JAKLLX010000134.1:0-46534 GCA_022813745.1 Naganishia kalamii | reverse complement strand
GGTATTCAAGTGCCGTTCAAGCTAGTAAGAGTACATCGCTTGTGCTAGATCCCTCTACAACGGCAGAGCTGCCTTGCCAAGCAAGATAGACCTCTCGCCCGCGACAATCGCCATGTCCCGTACAGATGAACTTTTTGCTGGGAGCGAACTTGCTGATAACCTTCTCGGATTCCTCTCTGGACGGACCAGGCGTCGCGTCCTGCACGCTTGTTGGCCGATGATCATATAGCAATGAATGCTGTTCGGCTCCCGGTGCAAGTGAACGATCTTGACGCGGCGACAGCTCTTGTTCTTGACGTGCTGAACGCGGTGTCGGTATGATCTGACATCCACTGCCCGCCGGGGGGTAAGATGTCTGCCTTCGAGCTGCCTGTGGCGATTGAGACGTGTGCACAGGCGGGACAGCTTTAGCTGACTCCGAGCTGTTGCCGTCGCCGAATCCGGATGCCGGATTGCTATCCATTCCGGTCCAATTCCCTTCAAACGATATCTGCCTTGTACCCCCGTCCTGGCCCATGGTGATAGAGTCATTGAGACTCAAATGAAACGTCGAATTAGTAGCGTTCGAAGCGGCTTCCGGATTTTGCGGCGGATCTTAGCGTTGGGTGTCGTGGCTGTTGAGGATAGGTATACCGCTGGTTGTGCGGTAACGGAGACCTGAATCCGTCGAACAAAGGATGGACAGAGCTGGGCGTGTCCATTCGACAATGACTGTCCGGATGACGATGCAGCGACTGAGAATAGTTGGGTCCCGGTACAAGCGGCTGATCCTGACGCGAAGGCTGTTCCACTCCTTGGCGTGTCCCTAGCGGTGTTGGGATTGACTGGCGTTCATTACTCGCAGGATAAGGTGATGGAGTGAGAGAAATCCGTAGCGTTCCGGCTATTGTAGGAGGTGGCAGGCACGATGATGCTGCGCCGTTACCGTTTCCGGAGGCGTACGTCGTATTGCCATTGGATTCGTCCGGGGCAATTGAAAACCGTCTCGAACCTACGTTCGAAAGCGTCGCGACGGATCCAGCGGGATTCGTAAGGGATGTCGTGACCGCAGCAGTCGGAGCTGGTCCAGGTCTCAGCACACGTGAGTCGAATGGTCACTGACGAGAATGAACGCGTTGCCGCTGTTCCTGTCGGTAATGTTGCTGCTCCCGAGCATAGAGGTATTGCAGATCGTGAATTGACCGTGCTGAGTACCCCTCGAGCGGTGAACGGATTGCATCGGGGTGGAACATTGGGCCTTGAATGTTCGGATGATCGGGCGGCTGATTGGATCCCGGTGCAAGCGGATGGTACTGGTGCGGCGTCGCGTCCCGTCCTTGATGGCTTGATGGCTGTTGAGGTATGAACTGTTCACCATTGATGGTCGAGAGAAACGGCGAGGGAGGTCGAAGATCCGGTAGCGGTTGGGACCTGGACGACAACGAAAGGGCCAGCGAATCCGGAACCGTTTCGGTTCCCGAAGGCGAACGCCCGATCGCCGCCGACAGCGTGCTGATACCCATGCGACGAGTTCTGCCTGGGAGCCTCGCTCGGTCCCATACCGAGGAATTCGAATGTCCTCCTCGGACGATCCGCAACTGCAGCACTGGGAGCGGCTTCGTGCTGGGGCATCTGATGGTAGGATGGGTGAGGTTGGAGTTGGTCTTGCTGTTGCGGCTGTTGTGCGTATCGCTGATGGTCTTGCTGAAGAGAGGCATGACGCTGATCGAGCGTTGGCTGAGTCATAAACCCCTCGACCGGGAGAGGAACGGGAGTGCGGGTTTTTGCAGGTCGTCGCCCGGCAGCGGGGTTTTCGGAAGAATCCATATCGATGCGATCCGAGTAATCACTGCAGAGTTCTGATCGTGTTCAAGTTAGAATAAGGGGCGAATGCGGCTTGGAACGGGCATGACTCACAGGTAACACGTTGTGGATACTGGAATGTCGACGTTGTTGCGGGAAGTGACTTTTTCAGGAGGTCCGGCTTTGACGGACTGCCGAGGGAGGTCTGCCGATGTAGCACCCGCTCAATGATTCGTGAGGAATCTCGGTGACTGTAAGGGAGACCGCGAGACATGTCAGTCCACAGACCCGTAACGACGACGGAGAGACGAACCTCGGTAGATGTGACCTTCGTGCTTGGTCCGCAGCGTCCCCTTCGCGTAATTAGTATACCATCCCAGACCCTTCTTGATGCGCGGCTGTACCTCTTCCCGACTCGTTGCGTCGTCGAGCGATCTCGAGTCGACTTGAACGACGCGTTCCTCCGCACGCAGGAATGCTGGTTATTTGTTCCGGAAGGACGATCTCCTATCGCTTCCGTTCAGCTTTACGGCGTATGCCGGAGGTCTTCTTGTCGATCGGCCGTGTTCGCTCCGGAAATTGCAACGGATGTCGGAGGCGTCGTCGATGAGTTGCGAAGGATTCGCCGACCGTCCAAGGTGTTACCGTTACGAAAGTTTCCATGTTGGGCAGGTCGATCGGTGCCTGGGTTTTCAGGGTTGAACCGAGATAGGCGAGTCGACCCTCCGAAGGCACTTGGCCTATGCGGGAAAGCGATAGTTTGGACCGAACCGCAAATCTGCGATTGTCTGCGAGCGGGATCCAGCGAATGCGATGGAAATAGAGAGGGAAACAGAGCGCCAGGAACATCGCGTATGGGATGTTGCGGATGACTGTCCAGGCGTCCATTGCATATGACAATACGATTTCCCAGAATGTGTCGTCTGGTTGCTGTTCGTCGTCGGTCGCTTGACCGTTGGTAGTCGATACAGATAGGAAGGACATCGGGAGGGATGCGATATAATGTTTCCAAAGAGTCTCGACGAACTCAGCATGGGGTAGTACCGAGGCGAGGGCGCTGATACCGACGATAATGAAAAGGCGGAAGACGATTAAGCATGGCCAGGCGACCGTAGCCCGTGACCACACGATGAGATAATAGACCGGGTTCTTGCTTCCCAGTCGAGTTTGTCGCTGTGTGCGTTTGATCTGATATCGTGAAGGGTCCGGATCAGCATGGCGTGAAACTGACCGACGTGACCCAGACTTACAATCCAGTAAGCCAAAACCAGCAATCCCACAACGAGCGAATCCCCCACCTCTAGCCAGAACACCGGCCGTTCATCCAAAGCACACTGATCATACTGTCCCCTTCCAAGTGCACCGCAAGGCACGCATCTCCCGGGACGAAGCGAGGTCTGTATCTGCGACGATAGAGGCAAGTAGCGCTTGTTGCCGAGGATAAAAGGTGGTGATAGTTCGTAGATGTTTCCGTCGTCGGCTTCGACTGTGATGTACGTGTCACGCGGGAGTTCCAGGTCTGAGCGCGAGTTCATGTGTCAGCTGCTATCATCAGGCAAATCGAAAGCGGGCGGACTGACCTTTATCATGTTGAGTAAGAGCCCATACTTCGAAATCTTGAAGCTGATCTTGGTATACCGACGCTTGGCTCGGCGAACTGACTGGCGACGTAATGTATGTTATGTTCCGCCCTCCATGGTTCCGGCAAACGTTCGTAAGAGCTTGAGAGACATCGTATCCGAGCGGAGGTGTGGCGGAGTGCTCGACTTTGCAATCGTGAGTGATTCTGATCTTGTCGTGTTGGTATACCGTGTAGGAGTGTAGTGGTAATTGATCGATGATATGGTGATTACCGTTGGCGAGTACGGGAATATCGTAATGGAACGTGGCGCAGTCGTCAGCAAGCGTCTCGGCGTTGCTGCTGTGTTCCTTTTGCGCCATTCGCGAGTTTGCCCAATCGTGAAGCCGCCTACGCAAACCCAATGTGGAACGAAGGAGTTCCATCCGTCTTTTCAATCCGCCAGAAGCAACATAGTTGCAGAAGCGAAGCGTATTGCCTGTTATCGCAACGTAGGTGTCGATCACTGCGGTACCGATCTGCTCGAGAGCATATGTCGGGGAGTATCCTTGTTGTTGCCAATCCGCGAAAGCGTTTAAGGCACGGGTAACGATATTGCTGATAGTGTAAGATGCGCCGGATGCGGTGTCCGAAGCCAGGAGATAGACTTGTTCCCCAAGCGCAAGAAGATGAGGTTCGACCTGCGTCCAGATAACGCGATTCGACTCCGCCATCAACTCCCACATCCTTTCATCCCGCTTCTTCCGTACATCATCCAACGACGGAAAGTACTTCTGGTAGCACGTCTGCGAATCCGTGCACCACACCAAAGTAAACGGAAACGTCCCGTCCGAGTCCCACTCATTTGAGTACGTGGTGCCGAGTTGTTGTTCGCGGACTTCGTAGTGGAATGACGCTTTAGCGATGAACGATTCGACGAGAGATTCGGTGGTGGTGATGAGGTAAGAGACGACGGAGTTGAAGCGAGCATAGATCGATCGATACTCGTGCTGCGCTCCATTCGAGAGTGTTGAGAAGTAGCGACCAACCGAGGCGGCGTCGAGAGCCGGTACCGAGTGGTACCAACCGATGTCCGGATTGTCCGGCAAGGCGACGTCGAAAACGACGGTCGCAGGTGCGGCAAGAGATCCAGTAGAGGAGACGATAGAAACAGAAACCAAGTTGTGATACGAGACGAGTTCCGACGACGAGTTTGCAGAGGAAACGAGTTCTGCCGACGAGTCCGCCGACAAGAGGTATGATAGGACCGAGAAAAGAGTACCGAGGAAGAGGAGAATACTGATGCGCGTCGACGCCAGGCCGACAAGAGGGTTTTTGAACCGCATGGTGGTTCTATGCTAATATACTGGAGGACGGAACGGAGAAGATAGGTGAGGAGAAGCGCGAAAGATGTAGTGCAGCGGAACCTACGATCAAGACTGTTATATGCTGGTGAGAGACGATGAGGGAAGCTGTATTCCACTAGATTGCTGGTTCGAACGATCTGGTGTGGTTGGACACCGCAATGTTCTGAAAGCCGGGGCCAGATCAGATCACATCACGCTTGAGCCGCGGACATGCGTACTGACCTGCGCGTTTGTCTTGACGAACGGTTTAATCAATTTGTTGCGGTTATATCTGAGAGGTTTGGGCGTATACGATGTTTGCTAACCTGAAGCAACCAGAACGAGAGCACGATTCAGCCGATCATCAACGAGACTGAAAGCGGAAACTGAACAGGAAACGGAACTCACGGTATATGCTTGGAAACTTGCACAGGTATGCGAGGCGCAAACAACACAACCACGTCACAACCCAACCTGATGTTCACTTATCCCAGTGCGCCGAGATCAGGAGCCTTGCGAGGTGGAAAGAGTATCGGGAGGGAAAGGGAAAGAGAAGCCACGTCCGGTATCGGTGCGCCCCTTCCCGCCTCGGTTCCCTATCTCGCTATCTCGCTTCTTTTCGCGTGCTGAGTCAGCGCGCCGTGTCAGCTGACGCTGAATCCTCCTTGGATGGTGGGATGACGGCGACAATACTTCGTTTGTCGTAGATGCGAGAGTGACGACTTCTTCGAGGGTCTGATGGCATGGAATGACTCCGGGCGGTCAAGATGTGCCGGCGAAACCTTCTCTCGGTGTTGTGAGGATAACACGATCCGGCAAGCTCGATTCCATCCACACTGGATGCAAATGCACGCCTCGGACAGCTCACAGCAGATGGTCTCCATTCCTCGGTGGTCCCGCAATAGCCATAGGGTAAAAGAAAGAGCATGTCATCTCCATAATCGCGCCACGTACAACTTGAATTCAAACGCCTCTTTGTTGCGCTCCTTTGCCGTCCAATCGTCCTTGATGCGAATTCACTGCTTGGCGACTAGTCCCGATAGTCTCGAACGATATGTCCTCGTCGATCCGCCTTTCCGAGCGTTCCGATGCCCACGCAATCCAGGCGGAGGCGGCCAGGCGCGCCATCGAGCGATACAGCACCACACCGCCGGATCTTGAACGTCGTATCCTTCTCCTTTGACCATCTCCAGCTGTTGCTCCTCCGATTCAGGCATAGACGAAGATGACACCTTGTCCGTCGGAAGGGCCTCCTGTCGCAAGCCGTTCGAGTTCGTTGTTGCGATAGGAACTTGATATGTTGTTCCTCTACGTGTAGAAATGAGACCATACAATCCCCGAAGCGAGGAAGGTCTATGGGGACAGTCCAGCGTTGTCATGTGCTACACCATACGAGTTCTGTTAACGGCGTCTTCTAGGCATGTAGGTATGTTGCTCACAGATCATCTCGCACTCGTAACGCGGCGTCTCCGGATGCAGCGACGTGTCTCCGTCACAATGGACTTATTAGAGACCGGCCGAAGATGCTGGCTGACGCATTTTGGAGCGCTTTACGCGGCTGTAGCGATTGATAAGACCTGAATGCACTTCGAGAACGTAGCTGGTCAGTCAACGAAACACCTCGGCGTGAAAGAAATCGGACGCACAAAGTATGTCGTCCGTCCTCGAGAGATCTCCTGCATATGGCAATGGTGACGGAAGAGCTGAAACGGACATGCGCAGAGATGCCCTGGGACAGATAAAATAATCAGCATTGACGAACGGCGTATCAGGAGGCAGACTGAACACTTACTGTGTCCCCGTCTCCGCTACGGCCGTTCGTACCGCCGGTTCCTCTTGTCATCGCAACAGCCATCCAGAACGTCCACCACGCTTGATCTTGGTGCGTGCGACTTGATCGCCGACCGGGGCTCGACCTGGGCTGCTGACGGCGGGAGTGACTGGCGGTTCCCGAGGATGTGCGAGTCGGATTTGCGGTGACGATGATGCTGGGGATGGTACCTGTATGTCAACACTCTATACGATCAGCGGGGGGATGACTTTACCCAATGCTCACCTGAATCCAAAGGATCTGTCGTACCCTCGTCTTGGCCTCTTTCTTGACCTCTTTCTACTACTTAACCACGTTTCAGCACCGGATCTGGACAGGTCCTGCGTCACTGGCTCTTCTCAGGTGTGCAGGCTTTTTGGTGGAGCATGGGGCTGCGCTGTTCGAGGGTATGACTCAGCCTCGAGTATTCGAAAAGGCACAAGGGAACTTACCGATCCTCTGGCCAGAAACGATTGACGCCGAAGCCGATGCAATGGGTTGATCGGATCCCCTGAGCTGAGTGGCCGCGTCACTTGTGAATCTTCCCACGAAGGGACAGCATTGAGGTCGTGTGGCTTCGTACTGAACATCATGCTGTTACCGGATGACGGAAGATGAGACGACAGCCGACAGGTGACGACGAATGAGGGAATGGGAGCGACGAGTTGACTGTTGGGCAGGCGCATGAGAGCGCAGCGGTGCGGAGAGATCTGATGACTAAACGTGACGTCGACGAGAAATCATGCTTGACCTGCATCGTTTGCGATGGGGAAGACTTGTAAAGGCTGAGGATGGCTGGTAGCTGATAGGAGATATAGGAGATTTGATTGGTTTCGGCCCGATCGCGCGAATTTGACAAAGTAAATAAACGTGTTCTCCTAACACGTGGCACATGAAGGGAGATCGCGTTTGCTGCTCATATGCTCATAGCGGCTCTTCAACGTCATTCCATTCTGTCCACTCTTGCTATTCACGTCGATATCTCCTCCTTATCCTGCGAAGCTTCGACACCACCTGTCGCTTTCGACAACGGAACCTTATACGCCTAAAGTCACGCCAAAGGATTGCAAAGGACGAGTGAAAGGGAGGCGGCATGATGCAAGACAAGGAGCAACAATCCCGTTCCCCGACGAATAGCACATTCACTGCCGACGAATACCCTCTTCAGACCGGAGCTCGACCGAACTCGATTAGTCCATATCGAAGCCTAGTCTCTAGACATTCCTGGTGATAGGTTGCAGCAGACTAGCACTATCCTGTAAGTCTCCGTCGACGATGCCGCTGCGGGAAGCATACAACTGATGCCCTTTCTCTAGATCTCCAAGTGCCTGTCGTCTGATGGACCCGAAAACCACATCTCACATGATAGAGGACGGCTCTACGACAGAGAATGAGGCGAGTGAGTCAAGAACCCAGTGCGCAGAGCAAGTTGAATCGACGGTCTCTGATCTCTGTTCCTCATCAGTACCGGAAAAGTCGGCAGTTCTCCCGTTGGACATCATCGAGCTCGTCGCCCAAAGACTCATCATCGACAACTCGCATCGCACATGCTCAGCACTGAACGTCACGTCGGACGCCGTCTACCAGCGGACCATCCGATGTCTCTATCAGACCTTCGTCTCGTGGACAGCCGAGGCACACGAACGCGTACCGCCTGTTTGGGAGCAAGGGACGGGAGGGTGGGTGAAGCCTGAAACGAAGGTGCAGGACGACGAGAGAGCGGCGGTCGCGACGGAGTGGGAGGGGTTGATGGGGATTCGCGGAGCACAGCACATGGAGTGAGTTACGTTTCTTTTGTTTCCCCGGAAGACCGCATTGACCTGTCTCCGATAGATTCTTGGGTGTTCCCTTTTGTGCGTTGACCGATAAGCAGAGCGAAGCCATCCTCGGGCGTCTCCTCGGGGTCGAGCAAGGAGGGATCCTCTCCCGCCTCAAGGCCACCATCAGCTGGACCAACAACCGGGAAGTCTACCGCTGGCGCTGCTTCAGTCCTGGTTACGACGACTCTGCCATCATTGTCAATATCGGCAAAGCCTTCCGGTACGGTACAGACGACATCCTTCGCCTCGGTCAGGCTATTCACCAGTTCAGGGAAGCAGACGATGACGAGTCTGACTTAGTCGGAGAGCGTCGGAATGTTGACGGTCTCGTCGTCAACATCTGGTCCGGGCCAAACAGCATGGGTGGTCGACATCTCGTCGGCAAACACAAGGACTCCTCGCTGTTCGACTACCGCAATGATAACTTCGGTATTCCACGGGACATCACGATCAACGCTCCAGCCTTGCCGATCTCTGGCGATGCACTTGTCGCGGCGTATTTGGACGTGTCTGCACTTGCTAGCGGTTCGGAAGGGAGTGTCAGGATGAACCTTACCAGTGTGGATCAGCTTGTCTCGTACGCCAAAGCGGTACGTCTACTCCGTCGGCGATCTGACAAGCTTAACTAAACGCTGTCTTGCTCTTCATAGTTCCGACGCTTGGTCACAACGAATCCGGAACTCGTCAAGGTCTATGCCAACTTGACTCTACCTCCTGGCATCAACGTCGCCTCCCTCTCGTGCGATATCGACAGGGTCCTTGCCATCTTCCGGGGAACCTTCATTTCGGCTCTCGACACAATCGGCGTGTCCCCTGTCGGAGGCGTCTGTATTGACTTTCCGACGAACGGCTACACCAGGACGGCAAGCGTGAGCTGCCATACCAAGGGGTATAAAGGCTACGTGTATCAGCTCGTGACCGAGTTCTATTGGCGGACCAGTGGACCTGGACACAGCCGAACGCGGGAAACAACACTCTACAAAGATGCCTTGGCTGAGCCGCCTTACATCCCTTCGGTCGCAAGCGTAATGGCGGAGTGGAACGCGTTCGAGGAGGGCGCCATGGCGGCGCTCAGTATGGATGACTCGGACGGGGAATGATGGATGGGAGTGGGATTGTATGCTAGTTGTACGTAATTACCGCGCGACCGCGCGACAAGTTGATATTCTAGATGGCATTTCAGTCGTCTGGTATCATTCCTCGGGATGTCGCCTGAACGTTCTTGCGAGATGAGTATTCGGCATCATGAATGTGGCAACTTTCCACAGAAGCGCAGATGCGCCAAACCAAACGGGCGCGCGGAAACGAAGCGAGATTTAGGAGTTACAACGTTCGACCATCGACCACCATAGACACTCATTCTCACCTCGATCTTACCTTTTATCGGCAAGACGCGACAACGTTTCTACCGCATTCAACCCGAAGCCATCCAGTCGGTGTCTCGTGAGTTCCAACGCGTCTTTGTGTCTGATTCCCAACCATGGCATGCTTACCGACAAACTTACTTTGCAGAGCTTTTGCGCTTCACAATCCGCATTCAAGATGAGCACTCCGGTACTGAAGACGGATGCCGATGGCACTTTCCGAATGTGTGAGCCGCGTCTGTCGTCGAAATCAGAGGCGGAGCTCATCGTAAAGACCATGTAGACCATCACAAGCGGATTTCCCCCGTCTACAACATCCTCGCAAGATATCTCGTTGCCAACGATCAGTATGCAACTTGTGCTGCTCTGAACGCTACAAGCAAACGTCTGCAAGCGGCGACTCTTCCGGCGATGTACAAGCGCTTCGTCAAGTGGCCTTTGAAGATGGTAAATGCTGGCGGGGAACAGCACATTGACGCGCGGGACTACGGGGTGCAAGATCAGTACGAAAGAGTCATGACGTCCGCTGCCGGGCAATTCATCGAGTAAGCCTCGCTGGGGGACGATCAAGTCAAATCGCACTCATCTAACGCTGTGCGCTGCGCAGATTCTTGGCGGTACCGGTCTCCGCAATGGTCGATCCCAACAGCATCGCGCTCGGCCAACGACTCTATCAGAGGAACATCGTCGATCCCACACCTTTGTTGTACAACGTGAAAGCTGGTATCGGTCTTTGGTTCAACCGTCCTCTGATTGTCGGCATCGCACCCATTTCTATCAACATCAGCAAGCTCTACCAATACGGAACCGATGACATCGTCGCTCTCGCGGAGAT
This sequence comes from Naganishia kalamii, assembly GCA_022813745.1. Classification (NCBI taxonomy): domain Eukaryota; kingdom Fungi; phylum Basidiomycota; class Tremellomycetes; order Filobasidiales; family Filobasidiaceae; genus Naganishia; species Naganishia kalamii. The sequence goes on along the minus strand of JAKLLX010000134.1, from coordinate 36,019 downwards.
CTACGCGTTTGTCGATCAAGAGTGCACTCCGGAAATGCGACAGACTTTGCAATCGGAGCAAGCCTTGACCGTCAAGATTTGCAAAGATCCTGCCGTCGCCCTTCCTCCGATTGGAGAACGCATCCAAGCCGCTCACTCGTACCTCGGGACGTTTGCGGGGGTCAGGCCTCCTGCGATCGCCCTTGCGCATGATCATCCGGCGACGTCAAGTTCAATCGCGGCTTTGTTTCTTGATACACTCTTCTGGCTCGGAGGCACGCCACAGCGAAAGTCTACAAGCAACCCGGGTGTGCTGACTGCTGCGAGGGCGAAGACGGAGGGCACCCTAGAATGCGCCAAAGCCGTGAGTCGAGATGCTTGACTCCACTCAGAAGCGTAGTTCAGCAGCCATGTTTGATTCGATACTGACATTCCTCTTCAGTTCCAGAAAGCCGTGAAGCTGGTTCATCGACTTGCCAAAGTCCACTTGACATTCGAGATGTTTTGATCCGGATTCAACGCTACAAGCGAGAACATCATCAAGTTGCTGGCCGTCTTCCGCGGAACGCTTCTGCACGCCAGTCGACAAGTTCCGGTGATGGAATTGGGGCTCATCGAGCTGCAATTTATGGTTGGGGGCGACCCTCGGATCATTCAATGTCTTCCGATCGAAGTCAAGGGAAAGAAGTCGATCGTGTCGAGTATTGGGTACGGAGAGGAGTTTGCATTGCTGTACGACGACCGATGCCCTTAGTGTCGTGAGCACGTCGACCATGCCTTCCGTTGTCTCCCAAGATGGTGACCACGCGAAGCGCACCGCTTTAGTTCCGAGTCAGGGCTGCTTGTAGAAATCTCCCTGCCTATAGGGTTTCGATATCATCATGTCGAAGACCAGAGCGCTTGGGAATCGCTGTAGTACTTTCGCCAACGTATGCGTCTATCTATTTCTCTCGTACTTTCCTGTTTGATGATCATCAACAGACTCTTACACGGATTCGGGGTGTTCCAGACGATACGTCTACAGGGACTATGATATCCAGAAGACATGATCAGATATGCATTCAACCGGGAACCCATATTACAATCTTATTCGCTTAGGCTAAGCTGCGGATCCCACTGTTCATCCAACATCCATGTCATGTTACAGCTGCCGAGTTCAAAAGATTGGCTTCGCCGCCTGCCGCGATGAATGCTCCTATCCAAGTCGAATCACCCGTTGTACTGCACGGAAGGCGAAGCGCGCTCAATCGCTGACGGGTCGCTCGTAGACACTGGTCGTGTGATCGTCGACCACGAGTCTTCGAACAAAACTTGTTTGAATGGATAGTTGATTGCCATACGTATGATGTTCTCACTCGGGCAAGGTTGGGCTATCCATCTTCCGATATAGTTGGGGTCGACTATGCTGGAATAGGTAAAGCGTCCCATCATACTCAGCGGGATCTGTTCCGCGCAAAGCAGATATGACTCTCGTATCAGGTTGAGGCACTCGTGTCTTGCGGCGGATGAAGCGGAGGCGAAGAATGGAGAAGTAAATTCGAATTTGAGATTTACAGTCGCAACAAGCGGTGTGGTCTTGATCGCGGCGTACAACTAAACATGCAGGAAGTAAGAGAGATGCAAAGCAATACAGATAAGACGAGAACGGTTAGACCAAGTGGAAAACAGGTACTGACTGCTTGAACAAGAGACAATCCACAGTTTGGATCGAGATCACGTACTTCGATGGTGGTATTTTGATCTGGGTCTTCATTCCCCTTGCTCGACCAGCGCAGGAATTCCAGAAAAGTGGCCAATAACCTTTCGAGGATGGTGTTGCGGTCGCAACAGATTTTGATCTCCTTAGGCGCGAAGGCAAAGCCAAGTGATCCGTCATTCAGCTTTGGATCACTACATCGTTCGCTGATTGGTGAAGAAACTGCATCGGTATCGTCTTGACGCGCGTAAAAGTAGACAGCTCCAAAAAACCCTGTCTTCGGATAGTGTTTGGCTTTGTCGAAAACACAGGCGAAGATGCTTGCAATTTCTCGCAGGTCGTCGGAGCCGTACTGGTAATTTCGCAGGAATTCGACCGTGGATGGCTGCCAATATTCGTATCCTTCCCCAACGAAGGGGAACTGAAGGCAAATGGCAGCCTTCAAGCGTATGAGGTTGGCCATTGGGCTTTCCAACGAGTCTACAGGTTCGCTTTCCTCGTCTTGGACTTCTTCATTGACATCGTTTCCAAACACCAGGTATCTATGCTACCTCGTTTAGCGGCACTCGTTCAAGAAAGTAGACAACTACTCACCTGATCCAGGCTGCTCCTTTTCCATTGATCATTTGATTCCACTTCGCCTCGTCCTCTTTCGCGATTTCTTTCGGCCTTGATTGCTGGCCCGGTTTCAAGCTCGGAAAGCCAAACAGGCAAGTGCGATATAGAGTCGGCAGGGTTTGATATCGGATCGCGCTTGAGGTTGCATTGAGAGAAGCGCATGTCCCGTGCTGCAATGCCGTCGCTAATTGTCCCGCGACTACCCCGAGCACTTCAACGGGAAGTCGTAATCCTTGATCTATTGTGCAGAGTATCGTAAGGCAATGTCTTGGACGTTGCGCACTTTACGTTGACGCACTTGTATCCTCGGCATCATCACAGCATTTAGGATCTCGTCCGTGCGGAGTTGCGTCTTGTTGCATGGTTGACACGTACTGCCGCAGAGGGTTGTGATCAGCTTCGTGCCTTGCATGGCGGGGACGTCGGCGCGTACGTACTTGGCTGTGATCTCTATCAGAGAGGATATTTGACAGTGATACAGCTGGATTGACGGCAAAGGATATGCCCAGGGCAGAGACAGTTAAAGTGACGTGCCAACTTATAGGCCGTAAGCATATGCTAACTGGTGCTCTAACTCGTCTCGGAAGCAATAAGCCAAAAAGCGCGATCAACGGGATCCCTGCGCTTTTGCTCTTAGTAGTCGCTCTTCCCTTCCCTTCCTTCTCTTCCCTCTGATAACATCGTGTCAATGGATGTCTCCACTCTTGCGATCTATAGCTGGACAATGCGTTCACTCTTCACAGCTTTGTCTCGGCCTTTGGTAACACGCATATCGAAAGGACCAGCTGCATAGGTCGCGGATCATTTTGACTGTTGCACTGGATGGCGCCATAGCAGCCATGCGACGGCCGACTATGCGATCACCACTCCTTGCTACCCGAATACATCTTGGACAACAGACCTGACTCTATGCGTTCCGACTGACGTTGCGATCAGGTCGAACGGGGTTGAAACAGTGCTACAGAGCTTGAGCGTGTCTTCTTTTTTCCTAGTGACACTTGTCCGTGCGTAAGACCACAACATTCCCGTTGGCCCACATAACGGATCGAATCTCCCTCGTTCTCCTGTTCGGATTGGCTCCGCACACCCAGGAGCATGTTTCGTAGAGTCCTGCAAGCTCGATCCCTGCCGTACCGAGTTGAGACAGCGGCATCTCTCGAGTCACTTCGAGTCTCGAGATAGGTTCCGCGAACGATGGATAGACACTTGGTGATGTCGTTCTTCAAAGATGAGGCCGTGGTCGAGTACATTGGGAAAGATACGTGCAGCTTTGCCATGGCTGGGTAGACTTTGCACGCTTTCTGGAACTGTATGATGACATGGCGCGAGCGGTGTACATGATTCGCAGGCAAAATCTGCTTCGCGCTTCCTTCCTTCACCGACATTCCTGCGGCTTCGAGAACCTTCCGACCGAACTTCGGGCGGGAGAAAAGGGCTTCTTTGGTCGCCTTGAGCATATCGGGGCATAGCGAAGGAGTGGCGCAGAAGAATATCTTGCTGCGCGCTGGATGGAGAGAAGCGCAGATCTGCCCCTCATCGTTGGATCATGTATCCGATGGGAGACGATGGATGGCGCCAATGAGTGGCGATCGAGCTCCACGCTCTTCGTCTAGTTTCTGGGTGATACGCTTGCTCGCTCCTTTGATCTTCAATGATGCATGTGGTCTGGTTCCGCAGCGTATATAAAACACTCCAGATATTTTACCTTGAGATGCACCAGTTTGGGTACTTCGTCGCATAGCTTCGGTGAAACGATTTCCACATGCAATCCACTGGTGCATCCATAGGCTCAGGGTCGGAACTCGAAAGCAAAGAGGAGGAAATTTCTACTTCGGGACACGATGGTGAGTTGGCGCATGCCGCTCAAAACTCCTCTCTGACACAGTTTTAGAGAGCGTTGTCTCGAAAGGTCAGAGAGAGGCGGCGAACGCTGCTATAGCATACTTTAAGAAGGTGGAGAAGCATGGTGAGACTTTACAGACGGCCATAATGCTTCAACAGGAGACGTTGAAATATCAAACAATGCAACTCGGGATCCTGAGACGGAGGAGCCTGGGACAAAAGGTATCGCTCGTGGCATATTGGTAGCGATCGGTAAGGCGGACACAGACAGTCGGGTGCGAGCCCTTTGCATGTCCATTGACGTCTGGCATTTGCCCTATGCCGATGATAGCTTTCAGCTTGGGAGTGGGGAACTGTGGTCGACTTGTCGATGGCGAATAGACGGATGATGTAAGGGTGCTGTGTTTTTCGAAAGGGGGAATGATGATATATCTAAGCGATGAAGCGGTCAGTCTGGGTTTGTTGCAGAATTCCCTGAGGTATAGCTTACTCGATGAACAGCGATCCTACTGACTGCATTGCATTATCCCACTTCACACTCCACTTCGACTCGATCTCGCCCTTCAATTTCGACTCAGACTCCTTTTTACCCCAAAATTGAGAAAGGTCGTTGAATACGCCTGCACCCCACAGGACAAACGTCTTCCACAGAATTGGAGTCGTATGGGCCCAGATCTTCCTCGAGACGACGTTGAGTGCCGCCGCCGTTCCGTACAGATCTTGAGAGACGAGAATCTTTGCGATCTTTGTGATATCATGGATGTCGACTTTGGGTTGGCCTGAGGTACGAGTGATGAACGAGAAGCGTACCATGAGTGAGCGAACGCGGACGCGACTGCATGAATACCAGCGACTTACCCTTTGCCAACGTCTTGCCGTCTTTGCAATCCGGAGTTCCGCTCGATTCGTCCGCTCCTACCAGATCTGCCTGAGCGCAGCTAAGCAAATTGTCGAGTGCGGCGCTGACGTGGGACATTGTCGTGTTCTTCTTTCTGGAAGCTATTTAGTTTTCGAATCGCTGTTGCATGAGCGAGTATGGGGAATTAATGAAGACGTCTCGTCTCAGATTTCGTGCATTTGCCTCTGGTTGATGCGCTTGTCTCTGTAAAAACACGGGATTGCGCTTTTGATGAGAAATGCTCATTGGTAGGAGATTCTTCTCGTCTATTCTGTGTCGCAACGGCCGTTTGCGAAGCATAAAAAGCCGTCAACGAGCCGCTGCACGGCCAGATTTACGCATGTCATATCCAGGCTGAAGTACAGCTTGACTCGAGGTATGATCATACAACCTATTTCTTAGACGCGTTCAGAGATCCAAGCATCCTGGTACATGACCTGGATCAAGCCAGGGCCCGACTGGAGCGTAGTCCTGATCTGGCTCTTCCCAACATCTGCACACACATCCCAGGCAGACCATCTGTCATACTCTGGAAATTTACACATCAAGTCAAACGCGCCAATGTCGGACAACGACAGATGGGATCGGGCTTTGAGATACGTTCCGCGCACGATGGCGATGATCCTGTGTGCGTCGCTGATGAGCTTTTCGGAGGATGCACTGCATTCGAGGTCGAACGTCTATCTGACTCGGGCAAGTTGTGGGAACCTTTTGACGCAGGTTTGAATCTGGGGAATGCCGAGTCGGTCAGCATTAGCACGACTTGTTCTGTGGAGCCAACTCCCTCACTGACCACCTTGGCACAGAGCAGCATGCTCTCGATGCGATCCTCGAAGATGCATACATGCGTCGATTTGACAGCGGCGTCTTCGAGCGCCACCCAAAGCAAGGTATCCACGAGGTGCAGCGCGACGGCGAGACAGGGGACCTCCGGATTCGCTTGTATACAAAGCCGGCGAGGTCTGTATCCTCGAGCCCGGTTCCGGGGTAGTAGAGGTCTCGATGCGGCTTCCTTGATCGTTGGCAGGCTCTTCGGTCCGCCATTTTGCGCAGCAGGGCTCACGTAAGACCTCGTCTTTCCAGGGAAGAAAATAGTGATACCGTGCGTATCTCCAAACGCCTCTTTGACTTCAGCATTTCCGAGGTGATCCAAGGTGTAAAGTACGCGCGAGAGATCAAAGATGTCTTGAGATCCGAGGTCGAACGCGATGAAAAGGTTTACGATGACCGTCGGCAGCAGGCCTTTGATGTCGCCAACCAGCTGTGGTACCATGGCGATCTCGATGCAGGCTTTGAGTTTCTTGAGGCCGTCGGGCGTCACAGACAACTTCGCCTTCACGTCTCCACTGTCCATGATAGGCGCTGGAATGAAGCAGTACCTTCAACGATGTATGATCAGACCATGGTTCAAACCCGCAGCCGGAACTCTTACTTCATCCAGTCCGCTCCCAAGGCAGTCTTCCAGGTTACCCACTTCTTTGCCACTTGAATAGCCATACAGTCGAAGCGTTCACGCGTGATACGTCCCGATTCGACCAATCCCACCAACTCCAGAGTGTGGACTTTGGCTCCCCACCATAGCATTGGCACGGTCTCGAAGAATACCGCTCGACTTGTTGCATTCAAAGCTGCTGCTGATCCATATGAATGATCTTGTACGAGGTGTTCCGTGATGACCCCTAGAACTTCCACGGGGAGCTTCATGTCATGACCTAGATCGAGGGAAGAGCTGAGCTTGTGTCCATACCTCGAGATCGGACGTACTCACTCGAGTCATCCTTCAACTCTGCGAGCGCTCCGCCTTGATCCATCGTCGTGACTTGATTCGCTTCCGCCATACTCCTCTGCTCTCGGGTGTTCAGCATACTGAGGGATGTCGATGGCTGTTTGCTCTGTGCTGTCGGAATGGCGCGAAGTATCTCCGGTCGAGTAGATGACAGGAGAACAGGAGAACAAAGCAACCAGTTCAACCGGCAGAGGAATGCTGCTTGACGCGACTTGATGCGCTTAGGCTTGTCGTCCCGCGCCTTTGATGATTCACAATTCGCCTTCTCCGTGAAATCGTATAGACCGTGGATACATCACAGACTGAAGTGTATACGTACATATGCATTTTGGGAGGTGTATCTAGGACTAGGACGCAGCTTGCGCATGCTCTCCTATCGCGACTTCGTCCCATGTTACTCGATTGCGTCCCCTTTCTCGGCTCCTCGACGAACTGGACGGCCTCGCTGCATACATGTAGGCGATCCGATGAGTGCTCGTGCATGTACACCGTCGCCACCGGTACCAGACGTCGATCCAGCTATCTCCCTTGTGGTGTTGCCCCCTCGAGCAGCGTCGGCGAAGCAAATTGTTTACTGTGTGCCGCTGAGATCGAATTCACGCGTCTCGAGCCCCTCTATGGCATACTCAGCTAGTGAGAGCTGGGAACCGATAGCTGGAACCGCGGGAGATCTTGAGGGGATATCGGTATTCAAGAGAGACATGGAGCGATGGCAAAATAGGCTTGTCGTCATTGAGGGGGACGTGGATGACCATGATACCGATGACGAGTGATCGCTGTTTTCAGAGACTGTCATCCGCTTCGCCCAAGGAATCTTTTGCGACCTTGAGAGAGCTTGAAGCCGTTCCGGAAGAGAGCTTCAGGTGCAGAGGTGGAGTGAGAATACGGATCGGACTCGCATTGCTGTGTGGACCAAATTTGGCACACAGCACCTCCCTGACTCCTTCTGCCGAGGTCCGTCTTCATTTCCTTACACCAAGTACGTTCGTGCTTCCGTCCATCGCATTTCGTCACGCATGTCGCTGTCCGTCAAGACACATCTGCCGTAGGACGACGTAATTGGGCAGCTCGTACGCAGCGGTAAAGTCTCCTTGACGTTTCGCGTGTGCCGAGGGATGGTGCGTCACGGACGGTATTCGGGGTCTTCAGGACGAGGCATCCGGAGGGCGGATCTTTCGACGCGCCGCGTTGGCCTGTGCTCGGAGTGTGTTGATGTCAAGCGCAGATCAGCTAGAGTCTCTCACTACAAAAGACGTTACTTGCAGATGACGTTTGGCTTGCTTGCCGCACGGACGATCAAAGATCGATGGTACCAGGCGACTATAGATGTGTTACGGCGTCGTATCACCATCGCTAGGGCAGCAGAACATCATCAGGCATGATCCATACCTCAACAACCTGACTTACTCGAGAACATGTCTTGCGGGATCCAGCAGTCGAGATACGAGCGTGACCGGCCATCGCTGAGGCTGCGTGATCCGTTTCGACATGTGTCAGGGACGAATCCGACTGGTGCATCCTGTTGAGCTTGAGAGACGATACGCTGTGGTCCGTGAGCTGTGTGTGGGACTTGCAAACGTAGGAGAGCTGGAGAGGTAAGAGGAATACACAACATCGGGATTGCAAGGGAAGGTGTTCGATCGACGCGAAGTGGAGGCAGATCGTTCACTTTCACAAAGACAGCTTGCGACGACGGGTACCTGTATCTCCTCTTCTCCTCCTCTGCTATTCTCGTATCACCTCCTCCTCACCTGACGCCGCTCACGACACCGTCTCGTGGTCATACCGATTGTGCTACGATCTCCACGCGTTTCGCATCACGCGGCAAGATGATTGGGCCGACGCCGGACATTCTAGGATGCGTCTATGGTTGGGACCTTCATGACATGTAGTCATGTGATATTCTCTTCATTTGTAAGTGATGTCACTGTCGACTCTTTGGTCCAGACGTCTCGAGAGGTGAATACTGACAAGTGCATCTGGCATCTGCAGATTCTTCCACAAACGAGAAAAATACGAAACCACGGTCACGCCGCTTTATATGGATTATGGACTGCAGACATGGCAGCTCCGTCACGTCCCTCGCTGTTGCATCGCACTGAGTTCGGAATCCCTCGTCGTGATGATAGTGGAACGGTGGATCGTACGTTTTCCCCAGTACTCCCTCATATAGCGCGCTGACTGACCACTGCATGTTCAGATGGCAGTCATTCCCACGTCAACGCGTACTGAGCGGAGGGTGAAACCACGACACACTCATCTCACGCCACACCCAAGTCCGCACGTCACCAAAACGTCCACCCGAAAAGGTCCGGATCTCTCGATACGGCAAATGGGTACGAGGCGTGCAAAAGGCACCTTTACGGTGACCGCGGATAGGACGTCAAGACGTGGCGTGACTCCGCAGGAAGGAGGAAGCAAGAGTAATTGGAGAGGGGACGGGTCAGGGCGTGCCGGACGAAACGGCGTGATACACAGGAAACCCGGTATGTTATCTGAACGGAGACGGTCGTGTTGGAACTCAGCTTGCATGCCATCAGGTCATAGTCCCCGACGTTCGTTGTTCAACGCTCGACATAGACACTTGACCAGACGACTCTGGAGACGATCCTCAAACTTCGTTGGATTGATCGGTCTACGACACGATGGCGATACGACATGTCGCTATTCCACGAGCGGATGGCTGCGGATGAGAGACGTACCGCAAGGTGAGTATTCTGCTTTTGTCTTGCCTAGACGTCCACCATCGCTGATGCCGTCATCATCTAGGTCAACGCCATCTCCGAGGGTACGTCTGGTCGTACCTGCCAGCAACGTCTTTGCGGGTTTCCTCGGACAAATGACAGCCAACAGCCTCTCCAGTCACCCGACATTCCACTCCAAGATAGGGACGCCTTCGCAACAGCCGACGCGTAGATCGCAAGTCCGGTACCGCGCACCACTCGGTGCTGCACGGAACGACGGAACGCCGTGCGGTCCGGTAGACGAGAATGAGCGCGGAACAGTTGCGCGGGATACGTGGCAACGTGGCTCGCTGACACGCAGAGCGGTATGTACCCTCGTTGCGTGTTGACCCAGCCGGAACTGACATCGCGCGTTATGGTCATCTCCTTGTAGCCCGAGGATTGGGTGGCAGCCAACTGTCCCTCGCTGGCAATACACCTTTCACCTACGATGCCTGATGTCACGCCCCATGTCTTGGCATCCGAGGCAGAGCCGATCCGTAAGTCAATTGTACATGGTATCTATCGGGTTGGATTGCTGATCGACAGACCGTGACTATGCAGAATCTCACAACATTCCGTCGCAATCCCGACGTAACGTCAGGCGCGATGCGTTTTAGTCTCGCACGAGGAGGGTTGGCAGACGTTCAAAAGTATACCGGAAGAGCGGACAACGACAAGATGGACTCGACGGACCGCGGTCGAATTGAGATGTCGATGGCGGCCTGTTCTCTACGCGACAACAGTCTCCGGGAAAGGCAAGGAGGTGTATAGGCATCTGCGACGCCACTGTTCTCGTGGACGACGTACGTGGAGGGCTGTCGAGATGCGTGGTATGCGCTGCAGCTGAACGCAGCTCGGCGTCAGGAATCCGGTATGTTCCTATCCCCCGTCTACCACACCGAAACCGACGATACCTTTCGCTTGCCTCTTCTCACAGAGCACGGAGAACACTTGGTCCAACTTGCTGGAAGCTTATCCTCGACTTCGCGCCGGACGCTGTGTGCCCTGACTCAGCTGCATTTGCCGGGACGGATACTGAAGCGTAAGTGATTCTCCGCGTCCAGCGAGTAGCTTAGCTGACGGGCTATACCGCCGTTCAGACACCGCTTCGAAACATCTCGTCATGAACTTGCTTCGCCGAACCCGACATGTGTCCTCGGTACAAGGCGAATCCCCCAAGCCTGCGCGCCAAGCGAAAGAGTGAAGGAAAGCAACGCGCGACGACCCGGGCGGATGCCTTGGTACACGATGGTTGGCGCCCTCACTGTTCGAAGCATCTGCAAGGAAAAGCTGTATAGGGTGTCGAGCGGCACGCGAGGAGATTAGGCTATGGCGTAAGGGGAAGCGTAACAAGTCTGGGGAACGCATGTCATATGGGCCCATATCTGGTACGTCTGTCTGCATATGCCTCATCACCTAGCACTGACATCGCACAGCAGCCTTCCTGCCTTCCCGTGGCCTCACGAGGGATCGGGCCTGCCTCTTTGGCGATAAGTCTTCGCTGGGCGCCGCCTTCTGTCCAAATTGTGTCGTAGCGATGTAGCGTTGTATCAAGATGCAATACAGCGAGTTGCCAGAGTCCTTTTGGCAGTGTGAGGCGCTTCGTATACGTGTTCGTTCGTTGCGTTCGACTGGGACAGAAGCATATCAGTTGCAGGGCTGATCTCGCGTTACAGCACGCCCAGTGAGTTCGGATACACTCGGAAGAGCGGAGACGGGGCGATACTTGCTTACAGAGCTTGTCTACCGTGGCATCCGTGTGTATTATATCTACAATGTCGTGCTTGTGTCGATGACGTTGGGGCGTTCATCTGTTCCTTACCATCTCAATCAGGGACTATGAGCGAACGGCTTGACCAGTTGTGTATGTAGACCGACCACGACATTTCATTTTGTGGGTATTCCCGGTACAACGATCATGTCTCATCACGAGCCGATACCAAAGCCAGAACGGAGACGCCGAATTTCGTACTTGTACAAGATATCACGGTCCAGCCGATCCATCTATTTCTGCGCTTTCTCCCGAGCAGAAAGCACACTTCCCAACCATCTACCCCACTTGGCCATCACTCCTTCTTCCTTTGCGCTCGTCCCCGAGGCGCGATCACTCGCGGTGATCCTTCTCCCATTCCGGTATACGTTTGACCCTGTTCAGACAGACGACGCTCGCCGGACGCTGGAGGACAAGTAATAGATAGGCCGATGCGCAAGTTCAGCGTCGGGTCAAACCGTCGACGTTGGGCTGGAAACTTACGAGACGCTTCGCCTACATCTACCTCTTCCCTTGCCGCGCCTGGACAATGGTCTGGGTCAGCCTCATATGCGGTCGACCCAAGTGGCAATGCCGACTTACTTTTTTCGATTTGCGCCAGTGATGCACCCATCCATTCACGCGCCCTCTTTCTCTGAACATGGCAGTCAGGTCAGCACCAATCATTTACGAGCCGCGAGAAAGGACAAGAGACTCACGCTGCGTCCCAACTCAGATAATTCACAGTCGTCCTCTTCGGACCTCTTGCGGATCTGCAGAGCCGGCGATCAGCACAAACACGACGCGTTGCAGCCGGGTCGATACCTACACGCTCATTACTTTGGGTCCACGCTGCTATGGCGGAGTGTCGATCATCGGACAGGTAGCGACTAAGACCTGAAAGGGAAAAGATGCATGTATGAGTTGGCGATTCTCCACTGTGCATGCGAATACTTACCTCGAGCGCCGGCAGACATGTTCGCTTCAATCTTCCGGGATTTCAACGCGGGTCCTTCAGTTTGGGAATCTTCTTCTCGTCGACGTTTCTGCATGGTAGGAATGCATGTTGCAGTCCCAGGTCCAATCGAACGCTCAGTCTTCACATGCGCCTTGACTGTTCGTTTCTGCGAAAGGAAAGCTGATGTCAGAGGGGAGTCTTGTCACTTCAGGTTGGACTTACCTGTCGAGTACGCATGACACGCTCCTTCCGCGACATGTGCGACGCTTGAATCGATGCTAGAATCTCCATCTCCAAGCGATGCTGAGTTGAGAGAGTGAACTCATAAGCAAGACTGTCGGAATCAAGAAAATCCATTGCTTACTCTCTGAGTGCGGTTGCTTCGCTTCGATGGCGCTCGTTTGCTCCGGCATTTTGCTACCGGTAGTTTTTCGACTTTCACCGAACGGTGTGTTCCAACCAGTCCACCTTCTGGCACCAGAGTATGCTGTTCCTCCCTTTGCGCCGACGGTTCCGAGGACGATGGTATTTGGGAAGCGATGACGGGTTCAGGAGCGGTGGTGGCCTCCACACTTCTGACCTGTTCACTCCAGCGTGATACGACCTGATCTAGCTGCTGTGAATCGCTAGCTGTAGGGATAGTGGCCACTCTGTCAGTGCTGTTGGAATGGTGGACTAGCTGAGACCAGGTCGATGAAGGAGGAGCTGGATGTCGGGATCTGGCTTCCATCATAGTGGCACGAAATGGTTGACCAGCTGATCTGATCGTCGAAGAGCGACATGGCAGAACCAAAGAGAGTGACGGATCGGACGACGCCTTGGACGGTGGAACCGATGATCGTACAGTCTGAGTCAGGAGTAAGAAGGGGGAGAACCATGCACGCCTAGTGAGCATCACCGAAGTCTTCCAGGGCGGACCAAGCTTACCTCAAGATCACTTGAGATACCAAGAGCGCTGTCAAAGCTGGAAGTCGATTCATCATCCTGTTCCTGTCGAGCGGGAGCTTGCCCATATTGTTTCAAGCTCCTACTCGCATGAACTGTGAGCCCTGCAATCCCGGCTTGCATAGCACCGATAAGATCGTTGTAGAGCTGGCCATATTGCGGGCCGGGACCGGTGATGGCAGATTGTGCGGAGCTTCTAGCCAACGAAGTCACGGCGGTGGTGATATTCCCTGGTAGGGTGGCGGAAAGACCGGATGTCGATGCGATACTGGTTAAGGGTAAGGCCGTGACTGTTGCGGTTCGAGAGTAGCGACCGAACGCTTGGCGAAAGATCGTGAACAGGGCGAGGCCTACAGCGCCACCCCTTATGGCTTCGTACAAGAGACCAACCCAGTTGTGTTCTGATTGCATGTTGGCGTTGCCGAGAGATGTCCAGCCATCCTCTTCAGTGATCAGGCGACGGGTAGGAACGAAAGAGACCGCAAATCTGGCAATACCGGAAAGCGTCGATAGTCCCGAGCGGATCGCAGCTCGCAGGATCAGTTGGAAAGCTGCGCCCACCACATTGTGAACAGATTGTAGCACACGAAGACTCCAGTGTCTGTGCGGTGGGTCGAAATCTGCTTGTCCCTCTTGGGAGTTTTCTGAGTCGTTGTCGCCGAGATCGTCTATCAACCCATCCACAGCGTCTTCTTCGTCGGACATAACAGCTGGAGGCCCCGCGACTGAGCTGGCGGCTTGCATTGTGGCTAGGATACCGAATCGTGGGTAGTAGGCGTAGAAGAGGTAGACAGTAAAGCATAGGATGATAACTACGCAAATCTGTGTCGCGTCGATTCCCTTTGCTGAAGGAATCACCGAAGGCATCACGGGCTGAGGGGCGAGAGTGACCGGAGAGATGACTCCCGAAGATCTTCCCAGCTGGCGAGCCATTCCACTTGGGGAGAAGACCTTCGATAGCCCGCGCGCACGAGATAGTGGTGTTGCGGCGGATTTCCAGCGGCGGAAGTCCAGCTTGATGGTTCCGAAATGGCTGAGCACCATCGAAACACAATTGACTGCTTGATAGCAGTTAGTGATGACCGAGTTTTCGACGGCGAGCAGTCGTTTCAAGATCGTTTGGGTTGGGCTGAGTGTGGGCCATTGAGTCTTTCCATAGCGATAAACGGCAGTGATGGCGATGCCGATCCCGAAGGTGGAAAGATAATGCACCTCTCCAGCTGGAAGACTGGCGTCCAGTGGTTGCAAGATGAACCGATCAATCAACCGATGCATGGGAAGAGTAACATCGACATAGCATTCGATGATCTGGTAGACGTAGGTGATGAGAAAGAATCCGATGATGACGGAACCGACAACGACGCAGAGGGTGATGTTGTTAACCTTCTCTCCGATGGTGTAATCGAAAGGCGTCGTACTGCCGGGCATAGTCGCAAGTGTATTCTCGGGAACGAAGGACCATGAGGTAGACCACGCGATATAGATGTCGCGCTTCACGTCGAGGAGTACTTGCTCCCAGGTTTGCGTGAAGTCATCGATCGCGGAGAAGTCGGTAACGCCGCCAGGCGCAGTCGTGGGACTTTGCCCGGGCTCATAGCACCCTGGGCCAAGCCAAAGAAAGGTGAATCCGTAGTATAGCTGTCGAGGGATCATGAACGCTTGGTGTAGCGTCCAACCGATAGCTGGAATGAGCGGTAGCAGACTGAACAGGCGACTCGACTGTGACACAGTCGCCGATCGAGCAATGTATCGACCGTGTGGTGAGACGATAATGGCGAGGGCGAATAGCAAAACTTCAACAATAATGTTGCAAGTCATTCGAATAAGAAACAAGAATACCCGAGGCGGGCTCCGGACGACTTCAATGGTTCTCGAAACGACGTAGACGAAGTCGAGAGGCGGAAGATCTTGCGGAACCGACCTACGCATGCGAACGCAAAGTCGCATACCAAAGTCGAATTGTCGACGGTAGCGTGCGTCGCGGTACGGAATCCAGCGAACTTGACGGAAGATCATGACGGCGAAAGACATGAAGACGAGGTAGATCACGTTGGCTAGCAGCGCGCTAGGCAGCTGCGATAAGCCGTGGATCAACCGTTTCAACGCCGACCAAGTGGCGCTGAACGGCAAGTCGTCGTCTTCATACGGGTCATCTTCTTCTTCTTGTCGGTGCGACAGACAGATGGCCGCGATACCGGGGAAGAAAGGTGCAAAGTAGTATGCCAAGAGCCAGTCGAGCGGAACGCAGTGCGGAAGGAAGACTGCGAGGGTGACGAGAACGATGGCGATAACGATATCGAAGGCCAGAGCAAGAACTCGGTAGATGAAGACGAAAGGCGAAGCGATGATGGCAAGGGCTGAGGCAATCATTTGATATATCGATGCCATGACGATCAGCGGATTGAAAAGCCGCATGATGGTATCTGCACAGGGCATCGAGGACGAGCACCGAGATGTCAGTCACTGGGAGTCGGCGGGTGGGGAGTTCGCAACGTACGGTGAAGTCCAAATCAGGCTAGTACGCTGTGAGAGTTTTATTGCACGAGGCTTCGAGATCGGTTGAGACTATGGGAGTGAGCGAGCGGACTCAGTGCGGGAAAAGCAGAACTATGCGGCAATGCGCCGGTGGAATCGTGCTTACAAGACGTTGAGAGTATAATGTGATATCGAAAGGATTGTCGTTCGCGTCAGATCTTATGTGTCTGAGACAGATAGATGGTATCTGGTGGTCCGTTTGATGATCATGAGCCACGAGGAATCAGAGGGAGACGCCGATGCAGCACTTACGTATCAGGTCTGTGGTCAAGTTATGCTGTGTCGACCTGTATTCCGGATCTCTTCGGCTTTACGTGTCTGAGCCCTGAAAGCTGTGATCGAGGGATACTGTGTATGTCGGTTTGTTTGTATGCCGGTGAGAATCCAGGAGCTTTGAGCTTGTACAGAGCTACAGAGATTAATAATCCAGTCAGTACGGGAATCTGGAGAAGGCGAGAAGATTCTAAACAGGTTGCACGTACAAGTCTGATGCTGGTATCCAGTATCGTATCGTTCTACTGGTGCTGTTGCCGGCTGTACGACTGGATATGAAAGCTCTGTACTGAATGGATTCTGAAATGAACTTGGGAGTTAGGATGAGGCGCAACTACTCGGCATGATCGATGTGTACCTGATTTCTTTTCAGCTGTGTGTATACTGTGTCACTATGGGCTGGAGACCTTTGCTGGTATCTGACGAGTACTGAATGCCACGAGCTCTGGCACTAGTACGATGAAGGATCAGCATGGGATATACGACGACATCACACCAGAAAAGGCGCACCCGTTGCCGAGTCTGCAGAAAGCTGGCCACTTACGGCACGAGACGCCGATGTAATGTTCTTCGTACGATGACTAGAAGCCCGATTGATGCTGATAACGTGCTTGGGAATGCACTAAGCTGGGTATGCACTGGTAAGCGCCACAGGGAATCAGCCCTGAGATCTTTGCTATTACCATGAGCTGAACGTACCTGTAACGTTGAATCCACCAGGGAGTATGCGTTGTTTGCGACGGTAAGCTTGGTTGTGAATATACCTTGACGAGTTTCGAAAGCCTGCGACGGGGGCGTAAGGGTGGTGCTCAGCAAACTGCGCGGGAACGCCGAGGCGCACGAGAAGGAAACTGTGTGACCTACGGTATGGCTTGCAAAGTCTACACTGGTATGGACGAAGAACAGATTCAACAGCGACAAGTATCAAGAATGTTGGAAGCTGTTGAAACCGACAGGAGAGAACCAATGACGAGTCAGCATCCGAACAGCATCCGCACAGGAGTCACCAGAGTGATTGATGCTTGACACTTCGCGCTTGGCCTACTGTACCTCCCATGAACCTCCCCAAGGGACTGACCCGTGTTTCGCACAGTCAATCTGGCTTGTGATTCGAGCCCCTGAATGGGCAATTCATTTTATCCAGGGGTGCTGGATGACTGGTCTAAATGATGAGTGACTGCGACGGACCACCGAGCGGTGTCTGCATTGAAAGAGTGACGAGGGTCCGACGGCTGGACGTTACTTTCGCTCTTTGGCTTGGCCGTATAGAATGGGCTTTTTACAACAACAGGCTTGTGAAGTGGGTAACAGTCAGATCGCGTCCTGGTCGACGCGCAGCCGACTGCTGGGCCATATCGTTGACTTGACCGCGAAGTCGAGAAACTCAAATGACTGCATACTTGTCTTCAGATAGCGGAACGCGAGAGAAGGCATGCTGTGTCGGTCATGACAAACAACCCGAAGCTGCTACAGCGCAACTGTGGAAACTTTTCTTGTATAAGGGTAGGGCCGTGATGCTGCTTGATGAAAAACAGCAAAGACGAGGAAGATGCCGGCATATGGTGGCTTCTCTCCACTACTGAAGAGGGGAATTGTGACGATCCGCGTATTGCCTCTGTCTGTAGCCAGAGCAAGTTCTCTTCGTTCAGTATGCGCCTATTCCCTTGGTATCATCTAATGCGCTCGACTCCTGGACCACAACCGTTCTGACCAAGATGTCAGTTCAGCGTTTAGTGACGGTAACGCGAGTGAGATCCGACTCGCATGAGTGTGATTCAGTATGAAAGATCTCTAGGTTCGATCATTCATGAGCCCGGCGTCTCCAAAATCGTCACACGTCTAAGGATCACTGAGCCACTTCACGCTATCGTCGATGAAGCGTTATCAGGCCTTGAGTCGCAATCTAAGCCTGGACGACACTCGAATGAACGAGGACGCGAAGAATGGTGTCAGAAGCAGGATCTTCTACTCGGGTACATCTTGGACAAGGAGGTTTCGCCAGCCCACACCACTGTGCTTTGTCGGTTCTCATATGATCCGGCGACATTTCATTGAAAGATCATAAATGTACGATGTACACAGACGTGACGACGTCTAGTCAAAGCGAAAACGAGTGCGAGACTATACTTCGGCTGCCCACGTCGCAGGACCATTCTACGCGACCAGTGACACATTCATTGCCGTTATCCTCTCGACGTGCCCGTCGTCCAATCTGAATTCGTACGGTAGACTTCGCCCGGCATGGCTGAGATTGAGGCGCTTAGGCAATTTCCAGTCGAGAGATGGCGCCCGACAAGTTGCCGTCTTCGTCCGCTTCTTGTTCCGGAGTCTTGCTTTTGTCGATCGAAGGACACGTATCGCTGTGCGTCATGCTCCACATTCCGTATGCTTGGACCCAGGTCTTGACCATCTTCTCCTTCGCCCGGGGCCAGACGTAACCCCTGACCTCCCTTGACTCGTTGAAGGACAAGGTGAGGCGCCCGATCTTGTCCAAAGGTAGACTTCGGCATGCAGACAAGAACAGAGCCCGAAAGACTGCCATGAGACGATCCATCTCTGCCATGATATGAGGAGGGGGAGGCGTATCAATGACTTCCATCCGGTAATCCGGTTGGCTGTACGAGGGGTCGATCTTGATAGCCTTTTGTAGCTGAAGATGCCAAGCAAGGAAAAAGGGTCGGGATGTCAACATAGGCAAGGGGATGGAACTTTCTTAGACTTGCGGCTTCTCCACACAGTATACCGCCGCTCATGTCCATCGCCAAGATGTTCACGACAGGGCGAACGTTTTCTGTCGCGTCTCCTTCAATCACCCACGAGACGGCTTCAAGCACGGCCTGAGGTAGTGCACGGCCCGGCATATCGATTTCGTGCGATGTGCACTTGTTTCAGCCCAAATGGAAGAGGAGGAATCGTCTGGAAGATACGCTTTGATTTTTGAACTTGTTCCGCCGGAGATGCTGTTGCTGAAAGAGCTTGAAACATGACTTGGATGCCGTATTGCTCCGATATCGACTTTTGTATTTGAGGTCCACCAGCATGGTAGAGATCGGACAAGGTCTGCATCAAGTCGAAGGCGTCTTCCGAGCTGTAATTGTACTGGTGACAGAGTCCGATGGAAGGTAGCGGACAATCAGGAAGTCCGATCTGCATTGCTGTTGGCATCATGACAGATAGGGAGGCCTTCAATCTGGGGAAGTACGAGTAGATGTAGGCAAGCTGTGGGCGATGGATAGAGAATGTGGGAGATGCCGGATCGCTGAGAAAGGGAGGAACTACGAGGTATCTAGCAAGCAGAATAGTCAGCTCTATACCGTTTCCATGATATGCTCCGACATACTGAACATATGCTGCGCCCTTCGAACCCAACATGTTCACCCAAATCTGCAAGACCTTCTTCATCATCTCTCTTTCCGGACCTTGACTCGCTGCCGTGATGTGTGGAGTATTCCAACTGGATGGAGGTACTTTGTTGAATACATCGGCGGCCCAAAACGATACTCTCTTCCACAAGATCCGCAAAGTCTCCTGGTAGACGTATTTCGAGGTCACGTTCAGAGCTGCACAAGTTCCAGTCGAATCGTCTGCGATCAGCTGTTTCCCGATGACGCCGATGACATCCAGAGGTAGTTTCATACCATCTGACGCCGTTAAATGCTGATTAGCGAATACTAAAGCAGGCTTGAGATCACGAGACACACCTTTCTCTTCATCGGATCGTTTCTTCTTGCTGCCCTTCTTCTTGTTCGGTTTCTTGCCCTTCCCCATTTCCGGACGACGATAGTAACGATGACTTGCTCTGAAAGTTGTGATGATCGAGCGACGGCGTATGGTGGTACTCCAGGACTTCGGGAGACTGGCAAGATCAAGAACGCTGGTTGCAGTATACGATCACAACAGTCAACAAAGCATCAGACAGCTCATGAGGCGCTCCCGACGCGTCCGATCGCAAAAATCGCGATTCCGCGAATCAACATATGCGAGACGAGTCATGCTGCTCGGGCGAGACAGCTCGTGTGGTCTCAAGTCAGGCCTGCGGACTACGAAAGTGGCCGATGATTTATGCTGGCAGGGACAGTGACTCGGCGACGCTTCAGAAAGTCTGTACGCTTCAAGCCGGTAACATAGTGTGAGACGAGGACACTTTCATAGGCAATCAACAATGCAGGATATCTAAACGTACAACCCTTGCTGCGATGCCGCATACAAACTGGACAGCCAAGGGAAAAGACATTGCCGGTACATATCTGCGAGGGATTCGTGCCCAGTACAGTATCCGAGGAAGAGTCGCGCGATCGAATTCAATGAAGGATGATGCAGGCGTAGACGAACAGGTGCCAAGCCCCAAACAGTTCGTATTGTGAGGTGTTTTGCTGGAGTGAATCAGATTGCATCGAAGGCAAGCGAAAAAGCGAATCCAGTTGATATTTGTGACGGACTCCTCATTCAGGCACCTTTTTAGCGGTCCAAGCATCTTCATGCAACACCTCGACTGCGCCATTGACCATCGAAGTTGCAAGGATCTTGTCGTTGTGCCAATCGGCGTAGATGATCCAGGCTCTCGCACCTGTTTCGGCAGTGATTTTGACGGCTAGGACTCCGAGATCTTGAAGATTGATAGGTTCCGGAGTGGTGCAAAAGGCATTTCGGAAGATGTCGACCACGCTTTCCATGTGCGACACAGTGTCGGGGCCGGCAGCGTGACAGCTCAAGTTGAACCGCAGGAAAACTCGAAGGAGGCTTGGAACCGCTTTTGTCGCTTCTTGATACTGTATCACAAAATGAAATCTTAGTACGGGTCCCGCGCCGCAACGTGCAGAGCCGCCAACTCACGGCTTTCGCACACGCCGCGAATGATTCCGCCCTATCATCGCACACGACAATGGTCGGCCGTTCCTCTGTCGTGCCTTCCGCCTTCATCCAGAACAAGACGTCTAGAAACATCAACGCGATCGACTGGTAGGACACTCGGTCATTCGCTCGGATGTATACGATGTAGGGCTTGTATCCGCGAGAAGGCGTCGGAAGATTCGACACTCGTTCGATAGCTTCCGCGAGTGAGGGAAACGCCGCATCGAGCTCGTCGTGTTGATCCGCTGTCTTGGCGCTCCGGGGGAAGATGGTGATCCCGTTCGGTCCCTCGAAAGCATTCTCGACAGCCGGACCGCCGCGATCCACAAGGAGCTTCAGCGCTTGGGATAGGCCGTGGATATCGCGGGAAGCGTATTGGAATCCTTCGAACAAGATGACCATGACAGTTGTATGCATGTCGAAGATCCCTCCTCCTTCGGCGGGCCAGAGACTGATTTGGGTACTGGCCTTTAGCTTTGGGAAGCCTCGAGATGCAATCGATGGCACAGCTTTGGGCGAAGACGCGCTTGATCGGGGTTGAGGCTCGACCATAGGAAACGGAACGAAGATGAACCTGCGGCACATCAGTCTTCTGAGGATGAGCAGCATCGAAACACTCACTGAGCATGATTCCCGACGGAAGACATCTTGAAACCTTCCCACTCCTTCTTGGCTTCTCTCTTGATTCGCGCTTCCCGTTGGTCAAAGATGCTTCCAAGCATTCCTCGGTCCAGAAGCGTCGCTGCAATGTTTGCGTAGACCTTCGCGCCCCAGACGACAAATCGGGCGTAGAGTCTCGGCGCACATTCATGGTATGAAGCTTTGCATGAAAGGGCGAGGGAAGCACACGTGCCGTATTGATCTTCGGCGACGAGGTGTTGGGCGATGACTCCGAGGAGTTCGAAGGGTAGTCCAGGAATGGGAAACTCTGATCACAGAGTAGCGGTATCAGCTGACTGGAGTCGTGACGCCTTGCAAGAGTACTCACCTTGCGATTCGTTGGTGAGCTCCGGCTGTGACTCTTCCCTTCGAGTTTCGCTCCTCGCTTCGGAGGTTGAGCGTTCCGCGACGTGTTCGTCGAGATCGAGCAGTGAGGTGAGATTGTTACCCATTGTAGGATGTACAATGTTGTGCTGGTCGATAGTGAGCTTTGAATAGGGATTGGTGGAATCGAAGGACGAACCGATAACCCCTTTGCACCTTTTTTCGTTTGATGCGCTTGACCGCTTGGTATGCGCCTTTTTCCGACAAAGTCTTGGTGATACACGCCTACCTATTCAGATGAAAGATCCCCGTCGGAAACGTATATCGAGCTTGCGAAAGTCCGCTGTTTTGCGTAGGACCCGTCCATGTGCTCGACCTTGTAGTCACGCGATATCCCAGTTATCCGTAAAGGAGAGACCCATGCTATAGACGTACAAGCTTTCCCGAGCGGGCTACACGGTATACAGTCCTCGCATGAACTTTGACATCTCATCTTCCGCATCCCCCTCATCGATCGGTTTGCAAACATCCCTGTGCAACACCCTGCGCACTCCCATCGCCGACAGCGTCGTCTCGATGACTCCTTCTTGCGGTATCGGCCGTACCTCGGCCCTGATACACGTCCCTCCCGGCTCCTCGACGTTGATCAGAAAGTCTCCGATGTCTCGCAACTTGATCGTTTCGCTGGCGAGGAGGTATGTTCCTCGGATGATGGCGATGATGCTCTGCATTCCCTCGAGGTTGGAATTGATGGGTGACTTGCCGGCGATGTTGAATTGTAGGTTAACAAAGGCGTACGCGGGTTCGCCTTGAACAGCCTTTTGATACTGTTCGCATGCCGAGAAGGAAGTGATCAGGACACGCTTCGACTTTACGATTGAATCCACTCACCCATTTGACACACGCTGCCGCGGCCTCCATATCAACCGGCAACGTCGTCACAAACCTCCGACCGTCCCTGTCCTTCTTCTCCCTATCCGGCGTCAGCCATTCCACCGCCTCCAAGAACCCATGCACGAAGGCATCTCCCGACGCCGACGGATGCGTCATAATGTTGAACCGCAGCGGCCTGAACGCCCAACGCGGAGGGATGGCTTTCCGCCGCGCGATGACTTCCTTGAGTGTCGCTTTGGGTGCTTTCCACGGGAGGAGGTAGACGCCTTTCGGATGGGCGAACGCTCGTTTCACGTGCGGTCCGCCTGCTTTGTAGAAATCCAGCAACGCCGCCGATAGCTGGTACAGGTCGTCCGAACCGTAGACGTAGTCGAGGAGGGTGAGGAAGACGTATCGTTCCGCGCGTTCGCGGGGATTGTTGCTTGGCATCGTCATCAGGCTGATGTTGACTTTGGCCCGGGGAAAGAGGGTTGTCGGAGACGGAGCGTGGCGTTTGATTTGTTTGTGTTTCGGTTTACTGGAAAGGATGAAAGGGGGAACGACGATCCACCTGTCGCCGGCTTGTCAGGATCACATCGGATTGTTCGCTTGAAGGGGCTTACTCGCTATACGCAGCTCCCGGCGCAGACTTCATCTCCTCATACAGCTCCAGAACTTTCCTCTCCCTCGCCTTTTCCGCCTCACTCGGCTTCCTGTGAAACTCGTCTGACGCCCAGAACGACTCTGGCGCCTCAGCGTAGATTTTGGCAGGCCACAGAACCAGTTGACGCCATAGGTCGGGAAGTGTTTCGTTGTAGACTGCTGTGTTGAGAACGTTTACCGCTGCGCAGGTTCTGTACGCGTTGGCATCAAGTAGGTGCCTGGCGATTATGGCGATGACTTCGGCTGGAAGGTCGATGCGGCGATCTGTGTTACGCCGGAAGGTAAGCCAAAATGCCAGAGGTTCTGCGCAGGATATGCCTTGGACTTACCGACGGAACCATTCGCATTCTTCACCCCTCCCTTCTTCTTGCCCTTTCCCTTATTCTTGCTCTTCACCATTGGGGTTGGCTGTTCAGAAAGGTTGGGGTGAAAACAGAGTAAGGAGTAGCCTATTTTATCGGCTATCCCTTTTGACACGGCGAGGAGTGAGCAATGGCGATTACAAGGAAGCAGCAACGGATGTAGGAAGGAGTCCAGAAATCCCGGCTGAGCAGCTTCACCGCAAGAATCTGCCACGTGATCGGCGGCCGAAAAGCGAATCGATTCGGCTTAGCGCGAGTCCGACGGGAAGACTACGAGCGACTTGACAGACAACTCGTGCTATCAGTATACTATAATGACGGTCGTGACTCGGGCTGTCTATCAGCCGTCGCCATGGCCCACTCCGCTCCGTTTCCGCCGGCGTCCTCAAGCCGTAAATCATGGGCGGCGACTAGCCTGCCTGCGCCTTGCAGCATTCGGATCTCGGCGATGAACCCTCACGTTCGTAAAGCCCATCAAGAGCTCTTGTCCGGATGAAACGATGCGACAGGTCACCTTGTCTGGCTCAGTTCGCAGTAAAAACCCATAGTGAGTCAAGCTCCTCATGTGCCCATACATTTGTGCAGCAAGAGCTAAACTCGGGTGCGAAGGTCCGCTGAATGGCTCCCGTCAGGAAGTCCAACACGATCACCTTTGCGGATGATAGCTTCGTGAGAGGACATGCGGAGACTGTACGTCCTTCTGGAGATCTTATCCCAAAAATCCTGTGCTGACCCCTCGCAGACTAGCTCGCGACACTCCTTCACTCGACATACGACATGCGGCGCGGTCTCCGCCAAACGTAGCAGCATGTCAATTCCGGACACGAGCTTCTGTCGCAAGCCTACTTCGGGAAATGACTGGTTACGATGGTAGCATGGTCAACAGGAATGTCCTGTGGTACGCACATTCTGTCCGAACTCGAAATTATCCGTTGACTGATCCCGCAAAATCGTAGCAGCTTATCTGATGCAAATGTTATCGTATTCGAACCTTCCGGAGTCTCTCGCTGCGTCAACGTCAAGCAACTACGAACTTGCCCGAGTTACACCTCTGCATCACTCTCGGTTCCGATGGCGCATTGGTTTTCTCTGGTGCTGCTTTGCTGGTCGCCATGGACGTCGTGAAAGAAGGTTGCGGATTTCCGGACCGTGCAGGACTGAGCTGTAAGATCCCATTCTCCTGTTACCATCAAGTTACATCGTCGCATCTAATATGGCCGTCTACAGCCTGACACCTACACGCCCATAGATCGCTTGTCCGGAGCCGTCCAAGCGGACACTCGGCTTCGTACGACCAGCCCTGACTTTCGAATTCGTCGCAAGATCACCGAAAGCGCGGCAGTGTAACTGTTACTGGACGACTTTGGCTTCCCTCCTCCGCGGTATGCACGAGATCGACGACTCATCCGATTCGGTGTCAAGCATGGGCACGGCCGCTGGGCAGGAAAGGCGGTGCAAGTTGTCGCTCGAATGCACGGCCTAAACCCGAAGAACGGCATCGCGATAGCTCGCGAGGAAGAGCACACTGGTTCGACATACGGGCAGATGTGCGGGGTGAAACGGTATCGTCGGCAACACCCAAGTACGTTCGTGTGCGTGTGCCGGGGTGGATATAGGGGCGACATGAAGGGGGGATATCATATCGGCAAACCGTGCGGAGCCCTTCCAGACGTCGATATATCGGGTTGTAGTACGTATCAAGGATAAGATCGATACCTGATTTGCGGATCGCCGCATTGGACGGGGAGCTGACAGACTGGCGTAAGCTGAAAGACTGAGGAGGTACGCTGTATGAAAAAGCGCAGGGTCGGAACGGGATGGGACAAGCGCATCAAATGTTTACGCTGATGGATTGTTCGAAAAACAGATAGGATATAAACTCGTAACAACGCCTGTCGTATGTCAGTCCTTCTCAAGTCAAGTTGCTACAGCACCGAGCTTCAAGTCCATCATCGCAGTACACCTCAGTCAAACATCCTCCTGGACCATGCCGTCGAACGAGGAGAAGCACCACATGCACCAAAGCAAAAGCGAGCATCGTAAGTGAATACCTCGGGAGCCGCGTCTCGTAATATTGAGAGACGTCTGCCTTGTTATTTTAGCCGTTCAAGAGCTCTCAGAGAAGGACGACAGTTCCAATACAGAACCAGTCGACACTCTGCCAGAAGGTGCTCTGCGTAAGTCGGACTCATCGTCAGAGTTTACGTGATGCTGACGAGAAATCGGCATCACTCTAGGTCTTCCATCGCTGCCACTTGACGTCATCGTTCTCGTCGCACAAGCGCTGATAAGCAAAGGTCTATACCGAACATGTGCGGCGTTTTCCATTTCCCGCAAGGACGTCCGAGAGGAGATACTAAGTATCCTCTGGAAACACCACATATCGCTCTTGGCGTACGCGTTGGAGCTTGTCGGTCCGCCCGTGGCCTCAGACGCACTTCGAATGCCATCAGCGGACGTTCTATCCAGGATGGAAATCGTTAGAGCCCAATGGGACCGTCTTCTAACTTCCGAAGGTGCCAAGCAGATTGAGTACGTCGGATCGTCCAGGCGATGGGGAAACTGTTCGCTGACCTACTTCTCGAAGGTTCCTGGGTGTACCCGTGCTCGCGCTAGATGCCGCGAGATGTCGAGCCTATGCAGCGTGTGTCGTGCGTCCCGGCGCCACCGGACTCTTCCCGAGGCTCAAGGCCAGCATCGCCGTCAACAAGCCCGAGTACATGGTCCTCGTTCCCAACAACTCTGCCCTCGCTATCGCCATCAACGAATCCTACACCACCGGCTCATCCGACATCTTGGGTCTCGCTCAAGCACTCTCTGCTCTCAACGCGGACTCCGGTTTCGACGGTCGCAAAATGCTGCAAAATCCCGGATCGTCTGGGTTCGCGGTTACAGTCGTCGGCAAGCGAACCAACGCATTGCGATTCGTGGGGGATCACGTACTTCGAATCACCAAGGAGCTGCGTGCTATGCGTGGGTTTCGACCGATGTCCTTCATGATGTTGTTGAAGCGTACCGACTACGAGCCGCAAGAACTCGCTCCGGTATGGCTGGAGTTGGCACTATGGGTCGAGGAGAGAAAGAGGGCGGACATGCGGGCGAGGGGGTTGGTGAAGAGTGCCGTGCATGCGGATTTCACGAGGCGGGATTATGTCATTGCGTGTTGCAAGCTGGTCAGTCTGCGCTTCTTGAATGCAATACTACAGATCAGCGTCTAACGGAACTCTCGCCTTTCCGCTAACCCATAGTTCGGAAAGGCGATCCAGGCGTATCCGCGATTATCGCATCTGGACGCCGCGTTCCGTATCAAGGTCGACAATTGCGGTACTACGGAATTGTCAGACAACTTGAAGACGTTTCACACCATCTTTCGCGCTATCTACCTTCACGCCGCTCAGTATGTTCCCCTCGAATGTATCGGGATTGCTTCGGTGCACGTACTCGCCAGCAACTGGATGCAGCTACATGTCCAAGCGGATCCATGTACCAACTCGATCGTCACCGCGCTCGACACGGAATCCGGAACCAAGGTCCTGCACCGAGATCCGGCGCCGAGCCGATGATCCTGCCGGCCGATTTCCTCGGGACGATTTTTGGAATCCAATCAATGTACGTGTGCTGTATCAGATGTGAATTGTACCTTGAGGAAAGTTCGGGACGGAAGCACGCTGTAAGGCTCAGGCGCTCACAATAAGTCCGGGATGTGAATGTACTCTATAGGAGATGTGACGCTTGAATGAGATGTATCCGCTGTGCAATTGTTCACTCTTGAAAGGAGTATCTGCTATAGCGCTGCGGTGGATTGCGAAGTCTTTCAGGCAAGCCCTTGCGAAACTCGCCCATGTCATCTGAGTGTCGATCAGAAACTAGCATCCTCCGCATCAAAAGCGCGATGAGACGTTTCAGACTTCCAGGGGTCACGCGCTTAGCGCAGCCAATCGAACGAAAAACATAGGAGACTCGCAGTATAGACTGTTACACATACGCATCTGTCTTTGCGATCATTCCATATTGCCAACGCGCCCTTCAAGAGTACCATCACACACGCCATGCCGTCAAGGAAGACTGTCAACAAAACAGCCATCATCCACAAGCGTGAAGCTTCTGGTGAGTTATTGATCCTCCACAGACACATGTGGACTTCTTGATGAGTTGCTGAGTATCGCTGTTCGCAGGGATGAAGACCGAGCCAACGAATGACAAAACTGAAGTGGATGCCGATCTGTTGGCAGAGGGACTTCAAAGCAGTAAGTCCGCATATACTACACGAGGGAAATGACCTGAACTGACGTGTCTTCCATTGCAGTGGATTGGCACCTTCCCCTCAAACTCCTAGGATTCGTTGCGAAGCACCTTGTCGCCGATGATCTGCACGGCACATGTGCTCAATTGGCCCTGACTTGTCGAGCTATGAAGAAGGAAACAACGAAGACGCTCTATCGCGACTTCTCGAAATGGGGAATCGACTTGTTGGAGGTTATGCCGCCGGATTCATTCAAGGTACCGGACAGCAAAGTTTCTAGAGGGATAGCAAAGGCTAGGAAGCAGTGGGATGCATTGGTTGCTGGAGAAGGTGGTCGCGTTGTCGAGTGAGCTCGAGGATCTTTTTACATGAAAACAGCTAATCAATCCTTGATAGACTACTCGTCACGCCCCTCGTATCCCTGGGAGAACATCGCAACGCTTCTGTGTACGCTCGACTCACCGGTACGGCTCAGTCCGACGATCCTCTCCCCTCCCTACGAGTCATGATCGGGGTCATGCCGGAAGGCTGCAAGACGGACGACATGCCTCCTCTCGGTGCCTCGATCAACGCTAGCGGACTGTATCGGTATGGCTCCGCGGATCTCCTGGATATCGCCCGTACCATCGCGACTATCTACCACCGAGTGTCCCCCAGCACGAAGAAGCTACTCGAGTTCCGGGATGCCGTCATCTTCAGTGTCTGGGTTGATCCCCTCCATCCGACGTCTCTTTCCCTGGAGGAACGGATCTCGGGCATTCGTTACCGCTTCGAGTCGTTCAGAGGATTCATACCGAATTTCCTGGATATTCGATGCAACGCTGAAGTCAAGAACAGCACCATCGCTGAAGCCTTCCTGGACATGGCACTATGGATGGTACAAAACGGCCCGCGAGATGACGGAGGGCAACCGCGGAACGTGAGGATGACGACGGATCGTATGGAACGGATCTTGGAATCCATCAAGCTCGTAAGTGAGATGCCCGACGTGACATTTGTTCTCGCTGACACGAGCGCTGGTCCGTTGAAATTATGTCCATCTTGTCGCAATCAGTTCCAAAAAGCGACAAAGATCTACCCCGAACTCGCTCGTGTCGATGTGTCTTTCCAAATCATGCCGCGGCGAGGAGCGATGCTCCCAGAAGCCGAAGACATCGGAACCTTCCTGTCCGTCATCAGGGGGATAGGCTTGACAGCCGGACGACACATTCCCTTGTCGCAAGTCGGGACGTCGATGCTTCGGGTGGACATCGCCAAGTGCTGCTGGGTTGGCGGAGCGAGTGATATCGATCCGGAGGGAACGTATTCGGTCTCGCTTCAGAATGAAACCGACGAAACCTGGACGACTGTGTACGAAGATCAACTCGTTTGATTCCACCTGGGTATCCTCGCGTCGTCGCCAATCATTCCGACGTCCTACGTCTCGAATGGCGACTACAGGCGCTGTAACATATCTCGCACCTCTATCTAACGTCGCTTTCGCGTGAAGCAATCGCGGACCGTTCTCGCCCAGCCCTTGACTTGTACATTCTCTCCACCTCGTCGGTATCCTGTAGATCTCCCTGTGTACCATCTAATTCGTAGCCCGGATCCTCCTCGAGGATATATCACATGTGTCTTGGTGTTCCAGCTAGATGCGCGGCAAGGAAATCCGTTTTGACAGCTGATTTGAGCCGAAGTCGGATTCCAGAACGGCATGATATATGTGAATGACAGGCATAGGTATACCAACACTATACGTTACAGCGACTAAACCTCGGCAGTGGCGCAGGTCGGTCCCGGTACGTAGACTCTTGTCTCACTCAATCTGTAACGTATATTATCAGCTCTCGACAACCAATCCTAACAGTGGCGCAGTCGACTTACCTGACGGATCCCCCTACCTCCGCGTACGACCTCTGGGTAGCGAGACCCGTTCATCCTTCCGCCGTATCGGATCCTGGAACATAGTCGTACGCAGCTTGGGAGCTCGAGACCGAGTTGAGGGGCGATGGCACTGCGTCTAGCTGGCTATATGGTGAGTGCCAGGCCCGAAGCTGCCTCCGAGGGACATCGGAAAGCGAGAAGGTACGGCGCATCGCTGAGGATGTCGTTAGCACTGTGTATACCGGAATAGAAGCGTTGTAGCTCACGCTATTCTGCCACCTGAGTACTATGCCGCCAGTGTCGTCCCATGTATGACGTGGGTCCTGCTGCCATAGACTAACATTGCAGGCGTCCACACTGCTTGTTCTGGGCTGATCAGTGATTGCCTCGCCGCAGAAAAACACATTCGACTTACCGCATTCAGGACGTCGTAATCCGTCCCAACGGTTTTCCTTCCTCGCATACTACTGATCTCTCGAAGACAAACACTATCCTTCCCTTGAAGATCGTTCCGCCGAAGTGCCACATCTGGCGGGCGCGGGATTCCCTTGGAAGCCGCGCAGTTCCGGACGATTCAGCGCCGGGCAGCTCTCCTGCGTCGAGTAATGGCTCCACGACGGTTCATTGAGTTCCGGGAGAGGTCAGTTGTTATTCACTGTATGATTGCGGAAAGTCAGTCCCATGCTGCGGTGTTGACCAAGCGTGGGCTTGTCACTCACAAGCCTGGCATTCATCCTTCGCGCCAAGAACCTTCCCGTTCCTACTCCCTATTGCCGTTCCCGCTGTCGATTCATCCCTCGTCCCTGAGGAATTTTAAGGTCGAGCAATTGCTCGAGTCGTGAATGTCTTCACGAACGACATCGCCGGAGTACGAAGAGTGCAAGTAGTTGATGTCACATGTCACTACTGAAACCTTGGCGGAGTGGGCAAGACGCGCCGGTCGACGCGATCGGGATTTCCATCCGGCCGCCGTTCTCCGAGTCGGTCCTTGCTCATCTTGCTCCCACTTCTATAGGCTCGAAGTCGTTCCGTCCTCGCAGCGTTCCACCATGCTTTGTTGTCATCCGAGTGTCTATTTCAGCCCGGTCCCAGATTCCGACGCGGAACGCCACCGGAGTTGTCAGCCAATTCGCAATCGCAGCCTCACGGCAGACTCTTGTTCGAGATGGTAGAACAGCGAAGATGACGAGATATACTCGACATACGTGTTCGGATATTCAGGACGAGCTTCAGTGAGTCCACACGACAGGTGTCGGTATCACATTTCGTCACGGCGAT
This sequence comes from Naganishia kalamii, assembly GCA_022813745.1. Taxonomy (NCBI): domain Eukaryota; kingdom Fungi; phylum Basidiomycota; class Tremellomycetes; order Filobasidiales; family Filobasidiaceae; genus Naganishia; species Naganishia kalamii. The sequence continues at coordinate 4,893 of JAKLLX010000134.1, read as the reverse complement.
GGCTGATCTTGGTGGAGAAGCTCAATAGGCTTCAGCTTCGAAGGTATCGGTGCTTATGCTTGCAATGGTCCTCCGTTCCCTCTTCTCTGAACAGTACGTCCCCGGGATACCTTGTGTTTCGGTTACCTGACCCTGATACTCTGGACCATCTAGTTCCCGAGCGTAACGCCCGATGTCGATGTTCAGCTCGTGCCGCGGGACTTAAATCGAAAAACCGTCAACCCGTCAATGGTACCTGCTCCTCAAGCCCGATGCGGCTTGTGCGAGTTGCCTCTTGGTGAACGGACGAGTGTCAAGGCGCCGAGAACGATGAGGGGATCTCCAGGTACGCGTTCAAAGTCAATACCGGCGTTGCCAACCTTGACCGATCTTGCCCTTCCGTAGCAGAGCCCTTGCTTCAGATGGTGTATCAATCACAGTCTCCACTCTGCCATCGCTGTCAAACCGACAATCTCACACGGCTGCATGCTACGCACTATAACTTGCCTTTGGACCCACGAAGGATCACGTTTACCTCGGACGACTACTTGGCCCACACCACCCCGGAAAGAGCAAGCCTCGTGGGATCCCTTGAAATCGAATTTCGCAGCACCAAGCTTTGCAGAGTGGATGTCTGTCTTCCGTGGGGTGGTGGCAGATGGCTCCCGGTCTGTGGTAGTGGACAAAAAGGCCAGGGCTCGACCATCGAAGGTGAACCATGGCGCGTTCACGCGAGGATCGTGGTGACTTGGTATGTCAAACCATGTGTTCTCCCTCTGTCACGCTTCTAACCCTGATTTCAGATCAGGAAAATTGTATTGGGAACGTAAGAACCAAGACCTGACGCCGGCGTCTCGACGAATCGGCCTCGCAGTCCGACGTCTCACTTGCCCGCGACAGCGCAGGCTGAAGAGCGCCCCACGACATACACATGGGATGACGCTCCAGGCCCATGGCACCGTTCGCCCATCCTACACTCGACTGTCGCAGCTGGCCGTCGTATGCAGTTGGCGGAATGGAAGGCGATGGGCGTAAGAAGAGGAGAAGCCATCTGGAATGGGAAAGGTATGTACAGACCCGAAACCTGTGATGCCGTTCGATTGTGTAGACACCGGGGTAGGCACCACGTCACGGCTGCGGTCTGTACTGGGGGAGGCGGAGTGGCAATGCCCGATGCGGAAGTATCGGGGGAGCTTCTTGATCTGCGTTGTAAATATAGGCGTATGACATGATGTCGATATCACCCCTCGCAGTTGACCCGTCAAGCAACATCCGGTGTCTTTCCGAAGTATCCGCCCCATGAAGCATGGGTGGGACATGGACTGCAATCTGGTTCATGAAGCAACACTGGAAGGAACGAATAAGAACGGTCCTCGGACTCGAGAAAGCGCGAACAACACAAGCGCATCAGCCGATAGGAGGCAGTATGACAGGATCGCTGTCAAGATACATTGCAGTCCCGCACATCACCACATCTTGACTTGAATCTGAAAGCCAGCACTTCGTCACGCTGTCGGACTTCTAAATCACATCGTCTCCCGTGATCGCCGTCGTCAAAGTGGACCAACGATACAAGCATAAGCTTCCGGCTCCGCGAAATACCGGATTACTTGCCCGAGGTACGCTCTTATGTGAGGAATCATGCACACCTGTCTGATCGATAACCTTGTCCTGCAGGCAACCAACCCAAGTCTCAACCACTCATCGTCCAATCAACATGGGAAAGACACGGCAAACCAAGAGTAAGCTGGAACGGCCCGATGGGTAACCAGGTCGCTGATCAGATGCGGATCCTCAGAGCGTATGATGAAACTCCCTGTCGAGCTTCTCTCCATCATCGCCGACTGCCTAACCAGATGGGTGCGGATGGCACGTGCGCCGCACTGCACGTCACCAATCGCGCCGTGCGGCAAGCAACCCTGCGAAGCCTGTACAGGTACTTCACTTCTTGGGCAGCCAACGTGTACAGGCGGATCCCCCTCGATGTTTGGGCCGCGAGGGATCGAAAGGCGATCCCGCCTGTTCTCCAAACTTGGAAGCGTGTTCTCTCGTCGGCGGGAGCGGAGTGGATCGAGTAAGTGACAGCTTCTGCTCATGGTGTTCCATATTGACAAATGCTTTACCAGGTTCCTGGCCGTTCCTTTCCACATCGACGCTGGTATGGATAACCGACAGCTCGTGAATCGGGTTGCATCACGATCGGCCGAGAATATCTTCTTGCCGCGACTGAAGGCGGTGATCTGCATATACCTCCCTCCCAATGGTTCATCCGTTGCCATGCGACAACCTGCCATAAACTTTACCGCTCAATATCAATTCGTTGGGCCGCATCTCAGGCAACTCAGCCGAGCGGTCGATTCATTTCGAAGAACGGGCGACAAACATCTCAAAGCCCTGATGGACGGTCCAGACGGACTGCAAACTTCGCCATACGTGAATCCGGAATCGCGCATTCCGGATCTGCACGAATGGGCTCGTAGGGGAACGTTGATCTGCATCCCGGAAGAGTATTTCGTGCCGCAGAAGTGGAAGGTGGTAGCCAGCAGCATCGTTTCCGGTGAAACCGCCCGCTTCGCCTTTCTAGAGGCCCTCGCTTGGATCAAAGCCGCGAAGACGCATGCTTCGCACCCGCGAACAGAGGAGGTTTTGATTTACCACGCCGAGATGGGTACACTGAAATCGTGTGTCAAACTGGTGAGGATCTGAACAGCGCGTACAGATGGGTCGTCACTCATTGCCATTTTCTTCGCCCACAACAGTTCCAGAAAGCTTGCAAGAGTTTTCCTCTACTCGCTCGGATCCGTCTCAAAGTTCTAACGTACAGCAATCCTCCTCCGCAAAAGACTCTTCTGGAGGACATGAACTTCTTCGTCCCAGCTTTCGCGGTATATACCTCACAGCCGGGCCGCACGCGCCGATTCAAGAGTTCGCCGGCGGTGGTTTTGACTTTCAGTTCCCCGCGCTAAATATGCAGTGGGCTGTTCATCCCGTCCTCCAGTTCGGAGAAGTACTCAGTCAGTATTCACAAGGCGAGCAATGCACACTGCTGCATCACGATTCCTGGCCCGTCCGCGCACCCGCCGGTTTTGGATCTTCGGAAACCATGCTCTTGTCGAAAACCGAGCGCGTCAGAACGGATGAACGACTTTGTTCCGTCTTTGTGTACGCGTGATGGCCCTCGGTTGGCGATAATGCTATTCACAAACACGTCCCGTTCAAAGTGTAATATGCGCGAGTTTGTACGTAGAGATGCCCGGCAACATACATTCATACTGGTCCAAGCGTGGTATCGACACCGCCGGCGTATTCGTCTGATCGTGGCATCGACATATCTGCCGAATCCGCCCTCAGAATCAAATGCGGAAGTTCAGCACCATCGTCGCATCAACAACGGCTTCTTTGCTCGATGCTTGTTACATGCGTCGCTCGAGCTTTGGTGAGATTGCTCTACCATAAAAGACATGGATGAATCATATCGAGCAGTCCGTGCAAGATGGAGCTATCGTAGACTCTCAACAATATACACGACACGAATTGACACGCCTTCGGCTTCTTCAATCCACACCCCCCTCCAGTTCCATAGGTATCGCTGATGCAGTCATTCCTGCTGCCTCCTTTGCCTCCTGCGCCCTCCTATCACCGACAGCGCGTGATGCTGGTTCACATCCAGCCACGCCGCAACTCCAGCTTTAATGCGCGCAAGATATGATGCCCTCAGTCAAGCTCGTTTACTGCCAGCGAGAGTTCTTGAAGCCCAATACCAATGTCTCCCGAGACAACGGCGGCACAACCCAGTCATCCCGGTACAAGACTTGATGCGACGATCCAGACGTGACGGTCGTTTCGATCCTCTTTTGCGCGACATTCGGTCGAATTTCTCCGGCGATCCTGTTTTGTTGAAAGTTGTATGGCATTCGGAAAGACCCGATCTGGTCGAGGCGCATTCGACGACTAGCGCTGAACATGTATGTCCCGCGAATGACGGTTGCGATATCATCGATGTGCTGCATTGCGGTAACGGAGGACGGTTCCGGAGACATGTTGAACTTGATCGCGATCCGCGTAAGAGCCAAATTGACTTTGGCTGCTCTTTGATACTGCAAAATCCACGACGGGGTTAGTCAGAACTTTGCCTGATATTCGTCTATCTGCTCACCGCTTTAGCACACTGCAACGCCATCTTTCCATTGACCTGCATCAAGTCGACTCTAGGATCATCCGTCGAATTTCCCTCATTCTCCGCCAGGTTCAACAGCTCCAAGAACAGCATAGCCAGGGTTTGATCGGATCCATGTGGATGGGACAGAGCTTGAGATCGCGACAGCCGACAGGGAAGTCCGGCAAGTCGACTTCGCCGTGACGCGCCATGTAATCCTTGGCATCTCGCGGCGGACATTCGGGGTCGTGATTCGCGTAGAATTGGATGCCATCTTCAGCTGTAAAGGCTTCTCGAATACCGGGACCTCCGATGGCGTGCATGTCGGACAGCATTTGCGAGATGTGCCAGAGATCATCCGAGGCGTAGACGTAATTCTTGTAGATACCGACCATGGCCATCGCCGGAGCGAAAGCGTCTTGCTCGGGCGGTATGACGATTGCGACGCAAGCCTTGAGTCTCGGAAAGAATCGCGCGACTTGCTGCAGGGTCACGGTGACGATTCCACGCGAAGCTTCCGGAATGAATGGAGGAAGTACGAGGTACCTGGCAGCAGATTCGAGATCAGCCTCCCCGCATAGCTCAACCACAAGCTGTCTCACTGTGTCCAAGACGCTCCGGGTGATACCTTGTACCGATTCCAGATCTTCACGATGTCACGGAGGGATAAGTATAACCCTTGATAAGTATAACCCTTCGTTGTATATGAGCATCTAGAGAGAGTAACAACTCACCTGTCACGGAGGGATAAGTATAAC